>JAUZNC010008717.1:20401-32739 GCA_034780395.1 Vannuccia rotundouncinata | reverse complement strand
TCCCCCCCCCTTCAGCATTAGGTCCGTGTCCTCACATGATCTCTCGTTGCAGAATCGACTTAACTCTTACTACTATTGTGCTTATAATTGTATTGTAAAAATATAATAAATAACTGTTATTTTGAATTTAACGCGCATTTTTTCCCGAACAGACTATAATATAGTATGCATTATTCTAACATTACATGGTAACCACTGCGGATTATTCCAACGAAAAAATGCTATCCAATGTTCGTTTTTATACACCCCTATCATGTATATTTATGATATTTTGGGAGTGTGCATCTTATACAATACAATTGAAAATAAAGCCAAATTAAAATAGTTGAATTAATTAAAATATTAATATTTAAAATATTATATGTACCTATGTACCTATAACTGTTATAAAAAAATAACAAACTTACAAAAAATTAAATTTATTGATCCCAAATAGGTATTGAATGTTAATTAGTTAGCATTGAATATGAATACAACTTTTTAAATATAAAATATACATTTTTTCAAATAAATTATCTATTATGCAAATAAGTTTTTTTAACGTTTCTATATAATGTTATCTTTTAAAAAAAAACATAGGAAAATAAAATTGAAATATATTTAAAAATGATTTTTGACCCCCATCTGCAAATATATGTCTTCTGTGCCATACAGACTTAGTAAATTGAAAGATTTGCATTTCTTTAATAATAATCATCGCTATATACTACATAACATATATCATTTTACTTATTAATAACTTTATTTAATTTATTGACAGTATATAATGATGTCAATTTTTTTATTATTATAGCGCTCAAAATGAACTCCAGAAACTTCAAGGTGAGAATTGCTCGGATGCAGTAATGGTGGAGTCAATATCACTTGTGTCATAATTCTTTCTAGATAATACTAAAACAGTAAATTATTATTTAATTTATCCAACTTATTTTGAAAACAAATATAATCTAAAATGAATGTATGTATGTATAATGAAAACAAAAATGAGTCATTGGAAATTCTCTCCTTATTTGTATATATATATATTTTTTAATAATCACAATTTCTGGGAAGAGGTAAATAATTTTTTGTCCGAACTGGGGTTCGAACTTACTCGCACAGTCCAACGCTCTTTAACCTCTACCACGTCCCCAAAAATTTAATATCAACAATATACGTGTGACACAGTGTAATAGGGTGCGTATTTAATGTAAATAAAATATATAGGTGCGAACTCGCAGGGTTATAATTACCCCGTATTAATTAACATAGGTTACATGAAATATTTCAGCTAAAAATCTCATCATATCGTAAATCGTATTAACTTTTATATAATTCACATACCTCTTTTAAAAACATGATTTTATTGTGATTGTATATAAAATTACATATAATATGTATAGTTTCAACAAAATACTGCATCAATAATTTTTGTTCAGTCATGCAAGTAAATTTAAAAAGAATATATATTTGCGTCTTGCAACAGGGCCGCCGTAACCAGGATTTTAATGCGCGTTTAAAAAAAAAGCGCATTTGAAAAAAATTGAATAAGTGTAAATTCTAGGCGCACACAAATAAATAACAAAAGGCCCCCCATTATTTTTATTTTTCAGACAGCTGCCTGAATGCCTCATACCGGCTTACCACACTGGTGTACCTGCAATATTGAAATAATTATCATGAGTAATATATCATGATAAATTATCCTAATTATTTATTTATATTACAAATGACACAAATTAAAGGGGAAACACTTATAAATATGCAGGTTGAAATGAAAGTTACACCATTGTTAAATAGTCTACCTAGCGGGCTGTATATATATACATCCCGCTAGGTAGACTATTTACCAATGGTGTAGCTTCCATATAGCCTGCTACTTTAAATTCTTCCATAAGAAACATTTACAATAATAATAATAATTAAGGGATTCGATCATACCGAAAAACTGAGAAGTATGAATGACAGTTTTCAGTTGGAGATGAAAATCAGCAGCAAACTTTGCAAGCTTACCAAGTATAGAGAAACCACAAAGTTTTAATGCTCTTGGCGATGCACCAATTATTAAGACTATAAATACAGCTACCATGAATGATGGAAGAAGACAATTAAGTAACATCAGGAGCACACGTAATTGGAGTGCATATGCTTTCTTAGCTAGAACAGTAGCACCTTGCCGGGTCTAAATGCAGTAGGTAAGCTGTGCAAACAATACGTTCTGTCAGGTTCTTGACTTGAATGTGACTCATGATGATTCATCTACACAACAGGTCTAATTGTGTCAATGCCTTCTTATCCTTTTGTCATTCCATGTACAAAAGAGACTCTAAAAAAACTTTTTTTTCAACAATTAAATTTAAAAATCTCAAGAAACTCAAATTTTACGAAGAAAGCAATAATATATGAACGCAGTATTAAATATATATATTTTTGTATAAAATAGTTCTTTAAATATATTTGTATCTATGACACCAAACAATATTTAAAATAATATATGTTTTGCTGATGTGTTTAAAGTTTACGAGGGGAAATGAATATTCTATCTTAGATTATTTGTCATGATATATTTGGATTTGTGTAGAACGTACTTAGTAAATATAAATTTTTATAGTGTAATTATTATTATATAAGGTAAGTAGTAATCCTGTTTCAATATTGTTTAATACTCTTTAGTAGTTAGTAAAATTTTAACCTTAGAATATATTGTTCATTTATATCATACTGATAGGTATATATATTACCATACTATCCATGTTATTTATAATAATTTTTGGAATACATAATTTTTATGGCACTATAAAATCATAATTTTTATGTGTCAATATATCAATTAATAAATTTATTTTAAAAGTATTTTTTACAAGGTTGTCACTATGTTGGGCACATTTTACCAATCTATGCTTATTACTAATATGAGCTGTGAAAATTACCAATTGATTTCAATTAAACAAATTTATATAGTAATCTAAATTATATACAAGCACTTTAAATTTAATATAATAAAACAGTGACATAGGAAGCTAATTGAATGCAGGGGAGCCTAGACCTATATGTATATCTAGCCATTTGTTATTAATTAGACTAGTCAATGAGTTGTGGGAATTTTATGTATGTATAATATTCATTACCTTGAATGTTTTTATATACATTCAGTGGTATTATATTATTCTGAGAATATGGACACCCAAATAAATGAACAACATGTCAACATCTCACACACAAACTGCTTAACTTCACATTGCCAAACAACCAAACCAAATACATCACAAATTACCTCCAAGGCAGAAAACAACAAATAAATTACAAAACATGTCTTTACATACACTAAAACATAACCTTTGGAGTTCCCCAAGGCTCTGTCTTTTCTCCAGTGCTCTTCAACTTCTACTTACGCAACATAATATGCAGATGACATCATCAATGATGCCACTGACATACACACCCATACTCTTAAAAACAACACTAATGCTTTCCTCACCATCCTTCACCAATACCTCACTGATCTCAACCTCCATCCCAAAATGCACCACCACTCTTTTCACACCAGACACCCACCAATCCAACTAGACTCCTGATATTTACATCTAGAAAATTACCATACCTCTCAATAAAACACCTAAGATACTCAGGGTCACTTTTGACACCCACTACACATTCAAAACACACATTGCCAACATACACAAAAAATGCAAACAATCCTCAACATTTTCAAAGCACTTACAGGAAAATCATGGGGCCTATACAAAGAAACCATACTCATTACATAGAAAGCTATCATCCACCCTATCATCAACTATGCATGCACAATATGGTCACCCACCACTGCCAATTCACATATTCAAAAACTCCAATCCATTCAAAACACTGCACACTAACATAGACCTCTTATACCACAAAACCAACATCCTCCACATCAACACACATAACAAACTTCTTTTCACCCAAGCCCTGATCCAGGTTTACACTCCTTCTCACCCCAAAGACCACCACCCTCAAAACAGAAATATCACAAACCCTAAATACAGACTCAAACATAACATCATCACAAAACACCCCCATGACATCCATCCCACCTCTTCCTCACAACACAGATCCCTTCAACAACATCACCTACAAAATTCCTTTAAATCAACACACACCAACATAAGTTCCCAAGCCATCCATTCTCTTGCACATAATCCCATCCTCAACATACCTCCACTCATACCTCCTCAACATACCTAGCCTGTGGCCAAACACCACACTACACAATATACATATTCTTCTGCCTCTCTCATCATACAAACCTCACTCCCACTGACCTCTGGGCTAACCCCTCAGAGGTCAGTGACTTCCTCTTTGGTCCTGGAGGAGTGGTCCTGCTACAGGCCCAGATCAACAACAACAAAAAGTTTTTTTTGTTATAAAAAGGGGGTGGGGGTGGGGTGGGAGGAAACATAGTCCTGGCCACCCAACAATAAAAAGTGTAAATGACACTGTAAACAATAATATTTTTTATTTTTAATAAAATTGTTATTTTTAATTTAATTATTTAAATTATTAATAAATAAATTAATAAATTATTTAATACAAATTCAACAAATGCAAGTAAATAAAAATATATATTTTTGCTATTGTTAGTAATAGATTTATTATTTTTCAACTCAACATAAAGCAGTCAAATTCACAAAAATAATATGAAAGTTGGTAATTTGTGCAGTGCATATTAATAATTAGCACATATTGGTAAAATGCACCCAACAACTAACTATTCTTGAGAATCTAATAACTAATTTTCATTTTTTGAGAACAATTATCAAACAATTGATAAAATGATTTTTAAAAATATACAAAATAATATTATTTTAAATCTTTCTCCCACTATCTAATCTAATATATAATCTGGAGAAATATATTATTTTTAAATATAGAGTGGCAGCCCAGGCACATGTTGTGCAATGAAGGAAGTACAGAGCACAACCCCCATATTATATCAGATTATAACTTCAAATCCCTCAAAATGGATGTCTGCCATTACCTAGATGGGATGTGTAGGTGCTAGGTACCTCTATGTGAACCAATATAGTGTCTCTAGATTCAACATAGAATGAGACAGTGTGAAATTGCACTAAAAAGTTCCATTAATATCCCCTGAACATAAAATGAGGAATGACGAACATTTTAGATGGTATAGTGGCTCAGACAGACACCCAGAAGTTGTGGTCGTATAGGACCTAGTTGCAAAATTGGGGAGTACAGACTAAAACTACTTTTAAAAGTTGCATATCTCCTATTAAGCACAAAATGGGCAATGATAGACATTTAAAAGGTATTGGGCTCCAGAAGCATCCAACACTTTTTCAAATACAGAACTTTATCAGAACTCTATCTTTCACCCAGTTTTCCAATGGATTCATATCAAATTTGTGCAGGATTGCATGATCTGCTCATCTCCACAACAGATTAATAGTTTTGAGAATATTGATTAAAGATATTTTGACAAGACCCATCTCCCAGTTATTAGAAGTATTTGTCAGCTCAATTGGGTTGCATAGTTAAGTGAGATATTATGATGGGATATTACCTTTTTCTGCAGAAGCTGCTTCATTATTAACATTACTGGGTAGGACAATATGAAAACCAGTAATAGTATGGGGCATCTTGAACTCTTAATTTTGCTAAATTTTATCCTTGTAGCTTGTTAATAAATAACCCCTCTACCTTGTGTATACAATATCTGGACAATTCTGGTATGTCCTACATGATAACTTATAGTCTGCAATTCCTGATGAGCTTTACTTGATTTCACTATTATCCAGTGTGTTTATACAATAGGTGACTGGGCTTCTTTTTATTTCTTCAAGATTTAGTCTGGGGTCTTTTTTAAGAGTCTTCATAAAGGTTTGATCTGCTCTCAAAGTGTATCTGAGGGTGTAGGAATATTGCCATATAGTGTGGAGTTACAAATATGGTCACTATATTTGATTCCTTTGACACAGCAAAGCATTCTCATGTAAGATAAGTAATATCAGATATGTTGTGATCATCCATGTTTCGCTTCTGTAGAAAAGAACAGGTTTAACTGTTGCTTTAAAATTTTGCAGTTTCACTTTTTCAATGAATTTTGATGTCCACACCTTGGATAGCTTGTTGATGGCTTGAAAAGTGAGAGAGAGTTCTTCTGATATTAAAGTCTTTCTTACTCTTACTTGATCATATCCAGCTGCCAAGCTGTCTTCACCTTTCGAAATTGCCCATTTGCATGTACTCAGTTTTTTATTTGTTTATTCATAGTCCAACTGATAGGGCATGATTTGCACATCATTAAAAGTTTTACTTAGCCGGGATATATATTCTCAGCAAAGTCAAGATCAGTGATGTGTTTTGCTGAGTGGCAGCTGGATCTTTGTTTACAGAGAGTGTCGTGAACTCTTTCTCTGTACCCACTTGTGCTTTGGTCATTCTTAAAACACTGTCCACTATGATAAACAAATATGAATGGAGCAGAAGTGTCACCCTGCATGACTCCTGCTGTAATAGCAAAGTCATCACTTGGTCCTTCAGGTGTGTTGACATGAGCTTTGGTGTCGTATACAGGATCATAATTAATCAAACCATTTTGTCTAGGATGCTGTAGGCTGTTAGAATACATGTTATCTTTTGTCTAAAGACAAGACAATCTTGGCACCTTGTTTTGGGAAACAAATGGTTTGTTTGATTTTTTCCAACTACTAATTTGTTCCCACTGCTCTAGAATATTTTGTTAAAAAGTTGTGGAATACAGGCATTTTTTAAAAATAAAAAAAATATTTTCCTTATTTATTTTGTGAAATAATTTAAATAAAACATTTCTAAATATTCACATTTTGTTGAGGTTTGTTGATGTTTGATATAATATAAGTTCCCAAATAGGACAAACAAATTATATGTAGATTATTTTTAAATGAAGTGCAAATCATGTAGTAAATTTGTCATCATTCCTGACTGAAAATATGAATTGCATATTGAAATAAATGATTATCAATAAAAGTAAATAATGTGGATAGACATCTAAAGAATGTATCACTTTCGTGTGAATTTTTCCAGTGTATTTTGTATACAATTTTTAACATACGTTTTATGTGGTATATATATATATATATTTTTTTACAAAAGCTTAAGTTATGATTGAGTATGTTTGTTATTTGGATATTAAGCTGCTATTTGATTATAAAAATGGAATATCTAGTTATTATCAATATGCAGTGAATATACATGTCTCATAGTAAATGTTGTCATAATTTTAGATATGGCATTATCAAAGCTGCTGCAGTGGTGGTATTGGTTGATCGGTGGTGTCTGTATTTTGAATTTAATCCTTTTCATAATGCTCACACGTCGTCCGAGCTCACAATTAGAAGACAGCGACAATAACAACAACCGAGTACTCACTAAGAATCTTCTTCATCAACTAGACCTCATCAAATCTCAGTTGAATGACCAGATCGGTATGCACGAGTCTATCTTACAGGCAATCAACTCGGAACAGGCCAATCTAATCCGTGATATTGTCCAACGTCGTGGGACTGCGGAGGATCAGTTAGTTCTAAAGCAACTTACTGCGCAAAAGACACCAGTTCGGTTAAAACCGAAACCGGTCCCTGATCTTCCTCACAAGCCAACCCAGCTTGGTCAGGATGCAACATTCCACGATGCTGTCATCCCGATTTTAATGATGGCCTGCAACCGAGTAACGGTTCGTCGAAGTTTAGATATGCTCTTCAAATATCGGCCTGTTGAAATAGCCCATCGATTCCCGATAATTGTGTCTCAGGACTGTGGTCATGTTCCAACTGCTGAAGTTATTAGAAGCTATGGAGACCGGTTGAAACATATTCAACAACCAGACCAGTCCAATATCAAATTGCCTTATAACAAAATTCGATTCATCGGTAGGTCTTTGCTCCATTTTTATAAATTATTATCCATATACACCCTTTTCATATTTAATATGTAACGTTAATTTAAACACTGAACTATACCTATTATAGTTAAAATATTTATTAGCAGGTATTAATTCAATTATTTAGTAGTTTATTGACTTTTATTATAAAATACCAGTCCGTTTTAATATTTACTATAAAACATAATAAATAGTTTGATCTACATTCGACATTTGAGGTAACCTTTCAGAATGTTAGTTAATGATTTTGATAATATTTAATTAACACTTAGCATTATAGACTAGTTTTTCGCAGAATAATACCATACCTATTGTTGATGTATTATGCATTGCCATTTTACATTTATATTAGAAGTAGAAGTAAACAGCTTCAAGGAAAAAAAATACTAAACAATTTGTAATCTGTAGTTTCACTATATGGTAAGATTTCGAAATGTAAAATACTGCGTAGGTATTGCATGATTAAGTATATCGTCTAATGTATAATTAACATTTTGAAAACCTTGTTTTTATTCAGTTTGCGATATATTTAATCATGCACTTTTTTGCATTTGGAAATCTTACTATAGTGGAACTACAAAAAATGTTTGTATACAGATTACAAATTGTTTCTTTCCTTGAAGCTGTTGTTAGTTCTTAAATACATTTATTTGTCATACTCATAATCATAAGCCAGCAATATGATAAGTTCCTACTTGGTAATCCGAACAGCTGGATCTCAAGTGACAGTTTTTATACGTGTACATAAATTGAATATAAAAATGAATATCATTTTAAATAAATCGATTGAGTTATTTTTGAAACGTTCATCATATCTAATTAATATTTATTTTATAATAACATCTCATAAATCTTTCCGGCATATACGTTAAATGGTTATAGTCGTGAAACAACAAGAGTTTCCCGTATTGTATAGTATGCTGGCCTTGAGATAAACAAAATTGTCAGGGAGTAGAATGAGACGAGATGGCCAACGTTACGTTGCTTTTGAGGGAAACAGTGGCAAGAGGTAATACAGATTTGATTAAAATCTTCACAATTATAGTTGAAATTATTATATGTTGCCATTTAAAAAAATATATTTGTAATTTAAAATATATTAATATGTTTTAGTTTATTAGAACATAATTGATATTTTGTTGAAGAAAATAGTAAAGAAAGCGTGTAAATGTAAAAGTAAACTAACTCAAATTTGAGTAAAAACAGACCATTTAATATCTATGTTGGCGACGAATTGCGTTCCTTATAATAGAACCCAATCCGTCCGACGAGTAGGGTTATTTTCAAAAGAACGCAATCCGTCCGACGAATAGGATTATTTTCAAAAGAACGCAATCCGTCCGACGAATAGGATTATTTTCAAAAGAACGCAATCCGTCCGACGAGTTGGTTATTTTCAAAAGAACGCAATCCGTCCGACGAGTTGGTTATTTTCAAAAGAACCCAATCCGTCCGACGAGTAGGGTTATTTTCAAAAGAACGCAATCCGTCCGACGAATAGGGTTATTTTCAAAAGAACGCAATCCGTCCTACGAATAGGATTATTTTCAAAAGAACGCAATCCGTCCTACGAATAGGGTTATTTTCAAAAGAACGCAATCCGTCCTACGAATAGGGTTATTTTCAAAAGAACGCAATCCGTCAGACGAGTTGGTTATTTTCAAAAGAACGCAATCCGTCTGACTAGTTAAGTTATTTTCAAAAGAACGCAATCCGTTCGACGAGTTGGTTATTTTCAAAAGAACGCAATCCGTCAGACGAGTTGGTTATTTTCAAAAGAACGCAATCCGTTCGACGAGGATGGTATTCGTCGCCAACATCTATATTTTAATCAATCAGTAATATTTGGAAATTTTAGCTGAATAAACCTGCGAATAATTACAAACAAATAATCCCTATAATGAATTGACTGAAAAATTGTTCAAATTGTCAACTTGCAATCTCATTATGTTCCGCACGGATCAACATTCTTTTTCACAAATGTCAACAAAAATGGGAGTAATGGCTACTCTTAGTGGAGAAATTGTTAGATAATCTTTCATCTAGAGGACACCCTGAATGAAAACGTTAAGTCCCGGGAGAGCGCAGGACATTACATTGCCTCCTGCATCCAATCCATAATCCAGAAATCTTTTAAAACAGTGTCTTATGATGAATACATAGTGCGGAGTGCACCATCTTGTTGGATAACATTTGGATAATCCATTAACTTGGACAGCATAACTCCAGTAAATAAACATCTGCAGTTGGTAACATTCTCTTAAAAAGTAAGGATATCATATGCGCACCAAACATTCAATTCAGGTAAAGTGACTTCCTTCTCAAAGATTCAAAGATACAATTGCGAATATTGACATGGTGGCCTCATCTGAACAATTGATCCTATCGAATATTTTAGGATCAGCATTCAACATTTCTTCGAACTTCATAGAAGCTTCTACTCGTCTATCCGTACCCTCTTCATTCCTCGACTAGAAGTGTAACACGTATTTCATTTTGAAAATCCATATTTCTATACAGATTTCGGCTATGTCTGCCAATGAATCAATATCCTCAAACTTAGAAGGTACAATAGATTAGAAGATTGGGGTGAATGGCACCCAGCATGTCTAGCAGCTTCTGAAGCATTATTTCCTGATATGTATATTCATTTTTTAAATGATTGAAAACAGATTTCAAAGCTGTTATTAATTTTTAATCGAATGTAATTATTCGTAGGTTTATTTTATATAAGTTTACAAATTAATTATAATTTGGATATTTTTTATCGATTAATTTTTTTAATTTTGCTTTACTTTACACGACCACCCAGTATATTTCAAATTGTTTAATTACCCGACTTAAGTTGAATTCAATATTGTTTCATTTAGTCTGATTATTAGTTCACCAGTTTTTGCTTTCTGCTTTTCATATTATTGTTTAAATTTCTCCTCACGATCAAAATACACTAGCAGTATAAGTAAAATAAAAATAATTTCCTCTATATTCCCTAGGCGCGTGTATAACTGTTCTTTTTTTAGCTGCTTGTAACCCGCTCTTGTCTGTGTGTGCACACTGCACCCGTTCAGAATATTCATATATTATATACTTCATTAATCATTACATTCTTTTGCAAGAACAGTTGGTTAAAATGCCCCTGAAAATATTTTTCTCATTATTTCTCTCTACAATGTAGATAATGAAAACCAACACAATATTATTTAGGTTTGCCCTGCCGAAATTTTGTAACTTACCGATGTTCAATTGTTTCAAAGAATAATCATCCATTGAATTAATTTAACTATTGTTCTGCTATATTTTAAAAATTATTTTAGAATTAATTCTATTGTGTCTTATATTTCATAATTGTTGAGGATATTTCAATGACAAAAAATACCATTATATTACTTGTGTAGTTAGAAGTATGGAAATACTAAATCTTGTCTCTCATCATTACTCGCATCGGATTGGTTAACTTTTAGTTGCTATCCTCCCACGATATTAGTTACACTGTAACTTTACCTTTACTTTTTTCTTTTGCCAGTCATTTTAATATTGACCCACCTTTTGGTTGGCAATTTCAAATTAGACATTTTATTTTTTAAATACTGTAGCGTAGATTACCCATTTATGAAAGCACGAGAACGACCTTGATTAACGCATATTGTCAAATTTAGAAAGAAGTCCTTACGCTTCATTTTCAATCAACTGGATTTCATGTCTACAGAATGTAATCTCTTTACTAGCCCAGTCTACTCCAGAACATCGGACCTATCGACTCGAAGTTATATTTGTTAGCCATATGATTTATAATTACCGGAACATTTTGTATTCAATTGTGATTCTAGCTTAGTTAACCGTTTTAAACCGGGTGGCAAGACTGTCTAGCCATGACAATTGCTTTAGTTTTATGGAGTTGTAAAAATTAAATAAGTATAATTAGTTTATGCTTTTCAACGACTTCTAACACAGAAAGTGATTTTTTCCTACTGATATCCATCTTCATTAATAATTATTTTCGCGAAATTGGAAAAGTCAAACTTTTTCAATACAAGGATAAATATTAATACGAGAGAGCTTAGCGAAGTTGTAATAGATTTCCGAATATTAAAATGTAATTTTTCGACGAGTGAACGTAATTGTTCTCTATAATTTAGAGATATTTAAACTTGATAATTATTTTTTAGGATAACACCACCATAATTTGCGCTAATTTATTTAGTCATTTCCCGGACAAATTGACATTAAATATTTCTATATTCTGTATAGAATTTCAATATATTTTATGGATTTTTTATACTTTATGAATTATTTGTTCAACACTTTTTCAATGTATTGAAAAGTATCGCCTTTTAATACGTTTTCATAATTGGAAAAAGTTTAAATACAATCTATTCCGGTTAATCGGAACAGGTAAAATGCAATCTATTCCGGTTAATCGGAACAGGTAAAATGCAAT
>JAUZNC010008717.1:0-20301 GCA_034780395.1 Vannuccia rotundouncinata | reverse complement strand
ATCGGAACAGGTAAAATGCAATCTATTCCGGTTAATCGGAACAGGTAAAATGCAATCTATTCCGGTTAATCGGAACATGTAAAATACAAGCATATTCGTATAATTTGAACTACTATTGTTAACTAATTGTTTATTAATAACCAAAAATATAATATAATTATTACAAAATCTACTTTTAACTATTTAACTTAATAAATAAATCTATCATGAGGCTCGTTGCTTATAAAATGACACTCCCACGCGATGGTGTCAATGTAAGATGTGGACTGTGATTTGCATAGTTGTATACACAATGACGTTAGTCCCCATTATAAATGAATGGGTACCGTTATTTGAATAGGTTATGCAAACACGATGATGAAATTAACTAGTCAGTTTAATATTCTCATTTTATACATGTCAATAATTGGCATGGTTTAGGTATAGGTTTAGATTACAGAAAATAATGTCCTCGGATTTATTTATAATCCCCAAATGAAGGTAGGAATATATATATATCCATTGTATGTATAGAGACCGTTCTCGAAATTTTGTTCACAATTCACATTAGCCGGTGTTCCGATTAGTCATTTTTTTAAATATTGTATCAATAGTCAAAAATTTCGGCAATACAGTTTGTATTCTGATTAGCCGGATTTGTATTCTGATTAGCCGGATTTGTGTTCTGATTAGCCAGATTTGTGTTCCTATTAGCCGGAGTAGAAGAAGGAAATATGGTTTTCATATGAACGTGTATACATTGTGATTCCTCTCTACTACTCAGGCTACTATCGAATTGCCCGTCATTACAAGTGGGCGCTGAACCAGGTTTTCATTTCAATGAACCACTCTGCTGCAATTATTGTCGAGGATGATCTCGATATTGCCTCTGATTTCTTTGAATACTTTGCTGCTACGTACCCAGTTTTGAAGCGTGATCCGACATTGTGGTGCGTCTCCGCTTGGAATGATAATGGCAAAGCCAAACTCGTTTCCAATGAGCCCGAACTCCTCTACAGGTATGTTCTTCAATTATTGTCATTCTCTAAATTGTATGATGGTGGGAGAGCTTGATAGTGTTTTATACATTATTATACAAAATATAATCACGAATTTCATAATAACCTTTCATGAATATTATAATTATTTACCCTTTTCTAATATGAACAATGATTATTATTAATTATTCTCAATTCTGATTTAAAAAAAATAAATTTACCATAATAAAAAAGACATGTCACAATTTCTTATTATATTTGTATATATTATATTATACAATTTTAAATAAGTATGAAAATATTTTATAGTTACAAGAATTATATATACTATAAGAGTAGTAGGAAAGGAGTATATCCAAACCACCCCAGCTGTCTTCTGATTGGTCGAAAGGGACTCTTCCCCCCTTCCCTCAAGGATATGGGTGTGGGGAAGTATCAGTTTTTACTACGACTCAATGGAATCTACATAGGACAGCACGGAAATACTTAATCACCCCTCGAAAGACGTCGAAAGCTCCTCCACCTCCGGCGAAAGACAACCGTCAGCTGGCTCGTAAGAAAACAGAATGAAATATTCCTCCTTATATATCAGAAAAAAATTGGGGGGAGGGGGGTCACGTGACTCTCTCGACCAATCAGAAGCCAGCTAGGGTGGTTTGGATATACTCCTTTCCTACTACTTTTAAGTTAACACATAAAGATGACCAAATATTTACAATTTGCGAATTATACCATATATACACATACAGCCTTTTTCATTTAAAATTCCTTCAACGGTTCATATCATATTTCAGCATTTTATCAACTTGATATTCCACTTAGATTTCTCTTTTTATCTCAAAATGCTTATTAACTATAGAACGACTCCTTTTTGTCTTATATCGATGGAAACCTTACCTCTACATGAAATAAATGTGCTCTGTAATAACCATTTTCCTGTTAGTTTTTATCAATTGAATTTAGTCTTTGTTACGGAATACTAATCAGTATGTTTTCGACCGAAAATCCATGATTCCATAATATTCATGCCATGTATTCGTATATACAATACAGTTGAACCAAAAACCACGTCTTCAAAAATGGTAAATTGTCTATTTTAGTCAGATTTAGATATTATGTTTGGTTAACTCGATAAGAATACACAGATATAATCTTCTTTATTGTTAGAAAACCTTCGTTTTATTTCTTTGTATAATACTCATATTTAGGGAGTATATTCAGTGGAACGCATAGAATCTTAGTTCTAAAATGTTACAGACAATAATATCGAGTTGGGATTTCATATTACATAAATGAATTATTCAAACAATGGCTCAAACAATCGTTACATTATACTACAGCATTGGCAAAAAGTTATATTTTCTACTTTCACTTGAATAGCTTAATAAAATCAGTACACCTGTTTTCCTTACAATAATTGCCACGTATTTCCTTCAGTGTGGTAAGTTTATTTATTTATATATTACATATTTAAGGAGAATATTGACACGAATGCACACAAATCGAATCATAAAATTCATCAATAAAACGTTATTAATCAACTGGACGAAACGTTTCATACGTGCAAACACATCTGTGTAGAGTGAATGTTAAAATAGTTGAAAGGTTTTTATTCATTTCGTGTCAACAAAAGTTGTGTTGGCCTCGATGTAGATATTTCAATTATTTTACAATTGTTTTCTTTGCTGAAATATTGGTTCTTGATTTTCAAAATGGTGATTATTATACAATTTATAAATAAATATCCTCCAAATTATATCGATTGTGAGAGGGCTATGATTGATTGATTCGACGAATCACATTCAATAATTGAATTCCTCTCCTTGTTCTCTAGAACGGACTTCTTCCCCGGGCTGGGTTGGATGATTGTGCAAAACACATGGAAGGAGATCGCGCCCAAGTGGCCGGACACGTTCTGGGACGAGTTCATGCGACAACCGGACATTCGTCGGGAGCGCTCCTGTATCCGACCAGAGATCTCGCGATCAATAACCTTTGGCCGCAAGGGCGTTTCCAACGGACAGTATTTCGACGCGCATCTGCGATTCATTCAGCTCAACTCTCATTTTGTGCCGTTCACCCGAATGGACGTCTCCTACCTGGAACAGGGGCCCTTCGATAACCTCTGGCGACGCAAGGTGTACCAGGACTCGCGGCTGGTGAAGACCGGTGAGCTCAAGGCTATAACATCGGCCAGGAGCGAAAGTTGTGTCCGGGTGGAGTACACCACGCAGAAGGAATTTGTCCAGATCAGCAAGTTAGTGGGAGCTATGGAGGACTTCAAGGCAGGTGTTCCACGAACCGCTTACAAAGGGGTCGTCACTGTTGTACATAATGGTGTGAGGATCTTTATTGCACCCCCCATGACATGGGCTGGCTATAATATCTCTTGGAAGTGATCCTCTTGTATATAAACTGATCTTATTTTATTTATGCTTCATTGTTTTGTTACCTACACTGCACGCTGCTGCGTCAAGGGTGTTTTGGCACCTCGCTATTCTGTCACAATAAAGTTTTTAAGGTTGTACCGCTAAGTTATTTTACACTATTTTATTTTTTCGTATATGAGTTGAGATCGTGTTTTGTATCGACCGATTAACGCTTTTTATTTAAGAAATGTTGAATCTTAATATTTTTAAAGACATCTTATATAACTTGGTAACTTCGTTTCTAAGTTGACATTTATTTTGTTTATGTAGAATATTGTGCATTTTCAAATAATCAAATAATCTCAATACTACAATTATATCTTGAACAAAACATATAATCACAATGTACATACCATCTTACTGCTTTCAAAATTAATATACAAAGCTGAGTGGGCATCCACTGTTGAAACGTCTTTCTTGGTAAAACCGTACTCTGTCTTATTAAGTATAAGTTGATATATGCTGATATTATCGACAATAGGGAAAGTAGTTTAATACTTATGCTGCTTCAGGCTACAACACGTCACATGAGAAGTGAGTATCCACCATTTACCGTTGCCTATGCTACAAGTCTTTCACGATCAGTATTTGATTGTTGTCTCTGTATTCAATAGCCACAAATCCAAACTACTGATATCAACATATTGTTATATGGAACTGTTTATGATAATCTTTTTGAACTTAGCCTTATATAATTCGTTAAACTTTAATTCAAATAACAACTGTTAATGTGTGTTATTCCATTTATTAATTGCTTTAGTTTGAAATTGTATGTCTAGATTTACCTTTTATAATAGTTTGCTAATGCTCAGAAATAAGTTTAACTTTCAGTTGTATTTATTTGCAATCTATCTAATTATCTTGTATTACCTGTATTTATTAAAATGGCACATATTATCGTTAATTAATTATATATATATCAAACGCGCCATGCGTATTTTGTGATTACCATAGCTGTTGTTATATTTTTTCTCTATATAAATTTATGTGTGGTTTACAGTTTTACTGTACCTAAAATGTTATATATTTTTTGTAATTAATATTGAATTAAGTATTTACAGTTTTGACTTTTTGTGCCAAATGTATATGTTTTGTTAATTGTTGTAGTCCCACTCAATATGTACTCCTTTTATAATTATCTCGAATTTTAAATACACTGCTCAAACTAATTGAATTGTTGCCTTTCTAAAACAATTTTAATAAATTATTTTAGACCTTTCAATAAAAGAGAATATAATGGTTTTGAGTTGATAAAAAAATTTTAAATAGAGAAGACACTGAAATTGTAATATTTTTTAGTTGGGAAAAAATATTTCTGGCAAATTTTTGCATATGTTTTTATTTAAAGTCTATAATCAAACATTCTTTACAAATTAATGCTATAATCTGAGCACCATCTGCCCCTATAACATTGTACGTATGTCTCCATTGAAAAAAGACTCTAATTAAACGGTTCGGTTGATCAAGACATGAAATAAATTTTAGGTTACAGCTGTTTATGAAGTACTTTGCCTATGTTGTAACGATTCATATACAATCACTGGAAACAAGGCAATCTTTATAAATCAGTTGCTAATAATATTTTTAATTATATATAATCAAGTATTATTTACAAATGAATGCTAAAACAGAGCACCATCTGCGCATATAACGTTGAAAGTATGTCTCCATTGAAGGAAGATTCCGTCTATAAATTAAACGGTTCGATTGCTCAAGACATAAAATAAATTTTACCATATTGTTTATGAAGCACTTTACCCATGTGGTAACGAAAAATGAAACAGTAACGATTCATATATACGATCACTAAAAACAAGGCAATCTTTATAAAACAGTAACTAATAATCTTTTTATGAACTTTTAGTATTCCTTATTTGTATAAGACGGCTTTATTTATAAGTCATAATTAAGGTTCAAATACACTATGTACGCATCCATCTACAATTGTAAAATTAGCTTAATGAAATACAGATTGTAAAATACAGATTGGTTAAGACGCTGGTTTGCGATGCCGAGAATGTTATCTCCGATCAGGCTAATGTTAAAGCCTGCACCCTTGCTGGATTGTTGTTCCTGTGTAAAACCTGTGCTATACTAGTCATAAGTATAGCGACCGTTTGGGTTCGTTTGGAATTTAATTATATAACCATGATCTATTGCGTAACTCTTTTCGTTTGTCAATTTGAATTAAAACCTTTATAATTAACACATTTTAAAATAATTTAGGAACTTTGTATCCAGCCATTACTATATGCCTATATCCATGCAATATTTTAATGTTTATAATTGATTAATTTATCACCTCAATTACAGCATGTGGAAATAACAAGTAGGTAAAGACTACTAAGTCTATATGCGTGGCTAAGTTTAGATAAATTTATATCATTTGAAAACAATTGTTTAAATAATTTAAAATCTACATAATGAATATGCGGTTATTTAAACCTCATTTTAGTAACTACTACAAATAGATATTGCTTACTATAGTGAAATTTTATGAATAAATGCAAATATTGATAAATAGTAAATATGTTTTAGAGTTTTTCAAAGTGTACACATTTCTTGGCTTAACCTGATTAATAAATGGGAACCAGACAAAAAAGAAAATTATCGTAAGTTGTGTTAGTTGTATACTTTTGCAATATTCTACATAATTTTCCATGCAAACTTTCTATTTTTCATACATATACATACTTTTTTGCTATATTTCTTTAAATACATTTTATATTTTAAAATCATTATTTTACCAGTACACAAAACAAGTAAAACAAAACACTGTTGTTAATTATCCTAACCAATATTAACTGGCAATCTTTCAATATCTGGTCATAAATTAAATTATTTTTAGTATTATGGTATACATGCAGAAAAAATATGATTTATTTTTTTGTTAAAGTAATTATTTTCTTTAATTTATAGCAATTCATGGGACATCAGACCAGCCTGCATTTCATGACAATTGTACTCTGGATATTTATCAATATTACTCAAATTTAACAAATGAAAGATAGAGTTGGGTATATAATGTATGCCAGATATATCCTTGTTATTAGATCAGATGGTTTTTAATTATTTAATACATTATTTTTTATTATTATTTAGTTTTTATTTAGATATTTGCATAAGTCTTCTTTTTTCTATTAATTAAATCATTATCACTTTATTTTCCTTACTAATTTATTTTGAATTTTTTTTCTCATTAATATATGCCTTTTCTTTTTGGATAATAATTTTGTTTTTCTGCATGTTTACCATAACTCCAAAAATAATTTTATTTATAGCCAGATACAGCCCAGATATAGCCCATTGAACATATAATTTATAGCCAGATAGACATTATCTCTTCTATGAAATTGTTTTTGGTTTATATGCAAACATGATCTAATTATTAAATATCATTTAAATAAAAAAATTTACTAATTTAATAAATTTGAAGTTTAAAGTGAAACCTACAGGCCATATTTCATGTTTATTTATTTGTTAATATACATATAATTATTGTATATATTTTTTGTATTTATTATCTTTGTTTGTGTTTACATGGTATCTCATATTTTCCTTGGAATTTGGCTTCTCTATTTAATTTTAGATATTTAAAATTGATGTATGATGAAATGTTTTGGTATTGCTTATATATATAAATTTTATTAAACATTTAAAATTCAGTTGAAATGTCTTTTTTTAAATAATACTTGTATAAATTAAATAATTAATAACATAAAAATGGTGATACCTATATAAAATTATTTATAACAGTAATATAAATTCCCATTTATTTGTTTATTCTACATTTTAATAACTTTACATTTTTATAATTTATTAATATTTTTATATAATTAATTCATTTTTCATTGTTATGATAAATTTAAATTTATTCATATTGCAATGTTAAAGTATGATAATAAGCATAAATTACAAACATTTTATATAGTTCATGCCCATTAAAATTGGTCCATGAATCATTTATGATTATGGTCACCATTTTTAACAAAAAGACTGACCTCCAAAATGCAATTATGAAATTGAAAAGCAATGTGATACAGAAGAAAAATTTTTGACGTAATAAAATAATTTTTTTTTAATTTATTAAGGGATTGACTGTTAAAACAATAGACCATGATATTTGAACACATAAATTGTGTTAATTTGCCACTACACATGGAAAGAGCTCAGTAACTGGGCTTGGAGGCTTTTCAAAGAGTCTAATAGTAGTATGAAATGCAGTGCTATTATTTAAAATAATTAAATAATTGCATTTTCTGTAGATCAGTTGTGATTATGGTCACCATTTTTAGCAAAAAGACTGGCTCCAAGATGCAAACATTTAATTGAAATGCAATTTCATACAGGAGAAATTTGGTTCATCTGATTACATAATTTTGAAAAGTTTTTTAAGTAAAGGGATTGACTGTCAATTGCCAGGATTTTATTTTTAAAGAAAAATTGCAAAAGTTGGTATCTCTATAGGGCTCTAAAAACATTAGGTCCTAAAGGATGACATACTCTTTCTGATGTAGAATTTCTGCATATAGATCATACACAACCCTCATAAACAAACAAATGAGGGTTGTGTTTCTCTGAAATAATAAATACTGAATTTCATACATTGATATTGAGAATAATCTTTTGAGTTCCTTGGTATAGAACATACAAGATGTTCTCAAAGCCATGCAAGATTTTTAAAACAGAAATTTAAATTAAATACAAGTCATTAAACATTGTTCCAACAGTTTTATTAGATAAATACAGTCTACTCTGGCTAATTGGAATTCAGCCAATTGGAACTACTGTCTAATCAGAACACAAATTAAATCCCTGATTTTTCTGCCTATAGCTACAATATTAGAAAAAATGCCTAATCTGCACATTGGCTAATGTGAATTATGAACAGATTTGTTACAGATTTTAACATTTGATAATTGGATCAGCTCATCAATATATAAATATATTCCTACCTTCATTTGGGGATTATAAATAAAGTCAAGGACATTTTCTGTACTCTAAACCATGACATGAATAGGGTGAGCTGAGAGTAAATTGATAGTAAATTGCATCATAGTGTTTGCATAACCTTTTCAAATAACAGTCCCACTTTTATTGAATGTATAAGGGGGACTCATGCTATTGTGGGATTTGATCATTATGTGTACCACTTTTCAATTCATGGTCCACATTTTATATTGCATATCTGAGAATGACACTGTGGCATGGAAGTGTCATTTTATAATCAATGATACCACTAAAGCCTTGCCTCATAATATATTATTAAATAATGAAAATATTTAGAGTGAAATATGTCTAACCTATTAATTACAGTTTAAGAAATAAGGAAAATATTTTAATCTTATGTTAATCCCATCCATGCATCATATTTAAATATAAACAATTATTTGGTCCATTTTAATTTTCATGGTTTAAATTTATCTATTATACTAAACCTGAGTTATACATAAGGCAAATATATTGTATTTTTTCCAAGATCTTACAACTTATAGGAACCATTAAAAATCATTTTTTGTCTAATTGGAACTCCAGGTAATTGGGGAAAATATTGACATTTTACCTGTTCCGATTAGCAGGAGTACACTAGATACAAATTGATTAGACAACAAACAAATAATTGTTTTATTTTAAAAAGTTCTCAAGTTTATAATTTTGCTTCAAATGTGATGTCCATTTTTGTAATGCATTTTGTAACCTTGATGGTACCAGCAAACAACTTTTCAACGCGACAATGACAATGACAATGTCAGCTATAGAATTTTCTATGACAGTCTGTAATTCACCAAGGGTTTATGGCTTTCTTACATTATACACGTTGTTCTTCAGCAATCTCGATCACAAATTGAGAGGTGTCATATCTGGAGAGCATGAAGTCCATTCCATCCAAACACTGACTATATATAAGAGAATAGTGCAGAACTGTACCATCTTGTTGGAAAATTCATGTCAATTTTATCTTGATATAGCTTGCAACTGGCATAACCAATCATCGAACATGGCAAGATCAGATGTGATTGACCTGACACTGTATTGTTGAAAAGAACGACCAAATTCCACACAAACAACAAGACATGGAAGATTCTAAAATGTGTTTAAGATAGCACTCGATGCTATTGATCTGTGAACATAATAACATTAGGATAGTAGCTAATCATAATTGTCTATGTGATATTCAAACACAAATCTCACTGGCTTTAAAATCTTGCATGACTTTTTGAACATTCTGTAGATGGCAGAATTCGACCTAAGATTCATTTCTTGCAATGTGATATAAAGTTTTCCCTTTTAATGTTGTGAGCACAGTAAAAAATTCTTGGCGATTTAACTGTAGGAGACTTCTGTTGATTCTTGGTGTGAGAAACAACTAGATTATATAACTAAAAATTTGTGTTACACAATTAATTTAAAACTATTGGGTGTTCTACTTAATGATTAAATTTCCATTATAAATTTTTGGTTATTTTTTCATTAAAATTTTCATACTAAAAGTGCTTTTCAAACTTTTTAATATTTAGAAAAAATAATCATGTTTAAATAATTATTAACAAGTTTAATTGTATTTGTTTTATATCTGATATTATGGCAGAGTGTGTCAGACAGACACATAATAAAATACAATACAATTAATACAAAATGTATACAATAAAAACACAATCTTTGATAAAATTAGCCACTAATAAAAATAATACAAAAAAAAATTAAATTTACTCTCCATTTTTTATTATTTTTCTTTTTTAATTTAATTTGGTTTGTAGTGTAGTTTTTTTATTATTCAGTTAGCTTTATCACAGAGAGTTTTTTATTTTACTTTTGTTATTATATTTAATTATACATTTTGTATTAACTGTATTTTATTTTATTTTATTTGTGTAATTGTTTTTTATTATTTTGCAGATTCCTATTAAAATAGATACTTTGATTAATTTTTCAATATTCATTTATATATTTTTATTATAATACCCACAAGTTGGTTTTAATGGAACTGTTGTCCAGTAAATTGTTTAAACCCACCAAACAAAGCATATTGGCTATATATATTTGAATTGATTAATTACTTTACATTTATTTTTCAGAACTAAAGGAGAGAGTTTATATGCCTTACTGGATTTGGTTAAACCGTGCAGTCCAGATGATATAAAAAAATCATACAGACGAGTAAGTTACATATTATTTATTTGATTGGTTGTTTTCAGATTGTCAAATGCAATTTCATAGCCGGGAACTACAGTTTTAAAAACTGCCGTCCATGACTACAAATTTGAGTGTACAAAAAATAGTATATATTGTTCAAATTGACGGGGATTTAATAACCCTTCCATTCCCTTTTATTTTTTTTCACTAATTGATCACTAACATATAGCCTCCGACTTAAATCCACTAATGACCTCTTTTCACGAGTGCCCTCGTATGAGGTCTTTAATTTCATTAACCTTTATTTTATTTATAGAATTATTTCTATATTAAATTCTTCCACTATGATTTTCGTACATTTAACTGTACTAAAGTAATGCTCTTTTATATAAGGCCTTTTCATGTTTTAGATTTATATGGAAAAATGTTTATTCGAATTAACATGGAAATTTGCTCCGTCACGTCATTCAAATAAAGGAACAAAATGTTATTTTTAAAAATTTAAAATTAGATAATATAAAGTATTCGAAAAAGAAACTGATGTAAAATATTATAAGTATATGCTATAATAATTCCACGTAATAAATAATGCTTACTTAGTAGGTAGGTATATGACCAATATAATAAATATTAATATATAAATTTACTTACGAATAACTTATACGTTGTTATTGTGGATTCTATGGGTATAAGTGATTTTCAAATTATTCTTAAATACAACGTTTATCGACCTACGCACGCTAGAACTCATTTACTTAAGAACGGGAATTTTTGATGACTATGAAATACAATAAAATTAAAAAATAAAAAATTTCCAATAAATTAAGTAAGATAAAAATAGCAGCATACTTGTACGTACATAGGTGTGTGGACGTACTTTGCTTCTTCGCAACTGTTTTTAACTATGGTATTCTAACCAAAATTTTTAACATAAACATCTTACATAATTATATTTAATTAAATATTTATTTTCTTGTTCAGTGTCAGCCACACCTATAATGAATCCATTAGAAAAAATAACCGATACTGTGAAAAACGCCCAGACTTTTAAGTTTTTTGAAATTTGAGTGTAAAGGGTAGGAGGAAAGTTGATTCTAAACTCCGATAGCGCCGCGCCGTTAACATAACCCGATTTTATTGGAACGAAACAGCAGCTCTCTCGGTTATATTACCAAAATTGGGTTAAGTTAATCTAGAATCCGTACTTAACCAAACATAACCAATACGATTTCATGTTTTCGTTTATGATAACCGGGTTGTTTATTATAACCTTAAAAAGTTGACTTTTAACCTGTTTTCATAAGCAACCGAAGGCTCCTATGTTTATTATGTTTATTATAACTGAACCGGGTTTTATTTTGGTTATGGTAAACAACCTCGATTAATCGAAAACATGAAAGGCCTATTGTGTAAAGGCTATGAGTGATACCCCATTAAACTTTATTTATTTATAACTAACTTATTTTCATTTTAGACTAAACTTTAAATACATTTACTCATTTTTCTTCAAAGTCATATTTTACATTGTAGCTTGCCTTACGTTATCATCCAGATAAAAATCCAAATGATCCGGAGGCCAATCAACAAGTTAGTTTATTTATAATTTATTGTATGTGTTTGATGACGAGACTCTGCTCTTATAATATTATATAAAATAATTAAATATGTGAAATTTGTATTTCTTTGACATTTTAATCTAGTTGCAAAAAACAACTGTTTATAAAAAAAGTATATTAGGCCAGTCAAATTTGTCTCCCTTGCCCATTCCTAATATATTATGTACGACTGATCGGGATAAAGTCCTTCCTTACTACTTTAATGTGCATAATACTTCATTTACTTTGCAGTTTATTAATATCAAACGTGCTTACCTAATCCTAAATGACCCAATGAAACGTAGAGTTTATGATCGTTTCGGTAGCATGGGTATCGACTCTTGTGAAAAATTTCCCAATGATGTTATCGACCCCTATCAACTGATTGGAAATCGATGTTATGGAGTGAGCACAGATGTTATATTTTTATTAGTTAGCAAGTCTGATCACATCAACTTCTTCCTTGTTTACAGGTAATATTTCTCTGCTGTATTGTTTTTACGGGATGCTGTTTTGGCTGCTGTTGTTGTTGTAATTTTTGTTGCAACTTCTGCTGCGGTCTGTGCAAGCCCAAAGACCCTAACTATGATTTCGGGCAATTTGAAAATGACAATATGTCGGACATTGGAGTAAGTTTGTATATATTGAAATTCCACAATTGTCTTCTAAGCTATCTAACCATTCGTGGTTTAAGTGTATTTACAAATATGTAAAAATAGTTCTTACCGGTAGAAGTCGTCTATATCGAAGTCTGAAGGACCAGAAAATAAAAACTCCCATATAGAGGAATATTCGGTGTAGACAAACTGGACGTTTTTATTGGAAAAACTCTAATTATCACGTATTATATTTATGCAATACAAATGTTAAATTTGTAGAATTAATTAAAACAGTGTTTCTCTGTCATTATAAAATCGAAAACATTGGAAAAACGTTGTGGTATAATCACTGAATGCATCTATTTACGTTGAAAGTATTAGAGGATTGAACTTTGAATCTTCCTGGTTAAAAGTACCATTTCATATTCATCCTTAAGGAGAAAAATCCTTTTCGTTTGCAAATCCGACATGATTTACAATTTTACTAACCCAATTCGTGAGATGTAATAGTAATAATTGCTAAATATCGTTATAGGTATGTTCTAATTGCATATGTTCTACTAGATATCGTATGTTCTAAAGTATGTTCTAATTGCATATGTTCTACTAGATATTGCACTGTCGTGAAATATGCTCAGTAAAATTAATGAAGACTCGAAACAAATAATTTTTCTGGACAAAAAAATACCTCGATATAGGCGAATTCTATAACTGTATAATATGTTCCAATATATGTTTGTTATACGCGCTATTTAATTAAAAATCTTACATGAAGGCACATTAATGATACTTTTAACATTATTTTGAACATATACAAGGCCATCTCATTTTATTGCTTTTGGACCTCTCTAAAAAATTATATATTTTTATTAAATGATAGATAGAATAGGATTTATTTTGAAGGAAAGTAAATAATATATCGACATAATCTCCTGATTGTAAAACCGATTAAATATAGAAAGATGGAATATTCACACATTTATTTTCTAACTAACAATAAATTAATAACTAAGTATATGCTTTTTGTTGTTCGAGACATTACTCCAGGATTTGTCGAATTAATCACTACCCACTGTTATATATGTGTATCTTAAATACCTTCTGACTATTTCATCATAGCTTAACATCTTGATTTACAACCTTCGCTAAAAGTTTGCATCTATATAAATCAATGTATTTGTCGTGCATTTTATAAACCTCTCAACGTGTGCATTCAGAGAGCTTCCTACCTATTTCATTATGTTCAAATTGGCATTTGTTTTCCTTTTTATTTTAAAATTAAAAATAAGTATTGTTCATTTTTATATCATTCTAAATTCTGGTTGTGGGAGGATCAAAAACTTTATGAATGTCCAACTATTTCTTTTTATATGTGATTATATTTTCCAACGATGTAATGCATTGATAAATATTTATTTGTTTTTACTATCAATGAATTCTATGAATGAAATACTATTTTGCACCCCTTTCATAGGAGGAACCTGGTAATGCTCCGTCTTATCCTGGCACAACTGCTGTGACTCAACAACCTCAAGAATAAAGTTACATTCTCAACCAAAACCAATTTTATATAATGTCAATTCCCAATATTATCACACGAACATCTGAATAAGTCATTCGACAATTTTAGTTATTAGAAAATATTACAAAATCATAAACAACAAAGAAAATATTACTCACTATAATTTTCACTATTTTGGGAATAACATTTACGCATTAAAGGATTAAATATATTATTTACAGTATTTTTTGACCATTCTGTTCTTTATGCAAAATTTGACCGTATTTATAGGAATACGCACTTATACAGTTGTATTTAATTTTTATTTTAAAAATATATTTATTTTTCTTGTACATGGATTTCTATAATTGTCTTACATGTTTAGTTTTAAACATGTAATTTTTAAATATTATTTTTGTCACACATATACCTAGTATATATTAAAACTAAAATATTTCTTGTAATTCACATGAAACTATGTTTTATTTATATAAATGTACGAGTTATATATTCCGAATATCAATTATATACTATTATTATTTTAAACAGTTCTTGCAATACTTTCAAGAAAAAAATAAACAAGAAAAAATGTTTAACTCAATCGGTTAATTCGACGACTCCTATTCACTAACTAGTTTTGATTAAATTTTATAATGATGATTTTTAATCACTTTGCTTAATAAAAATAAATGCTAGAGAAATAAAATCTAAATATTTTCTATCTGATATCTAAGAAATTTTAATATTGAATGAATAATTCTGTCACCATTTTTGACTTATTTACTACTTAACCTACATGCTGACTCTATAATATGGAATCAACGTTCTTTTGTATTTAATTATTAGTTGTACATAATTCCAATCGAATTGGCTGCACTAGAATTTTCTTCAATAAAAATAGAATTCAGAAAAGTATAACCTAGAATCAATTTTTCCTTTGTTACTTCAGTAGAATTCGTCTTCATCGTATTTCCATATTTAACATATAAAATTCGACATATACGAACCTGTATATTTTTCCATTTCAAAATTTATTTTAAAGTAATTATGATGAACGATAAGATAACTATTAAATATAAAAACGATTTATCGATATTAGTAAAGAAACAAATATTAAATCATGGAATATATTACCTACCTAAACAATAATGGTCCTTAAAATTAGTTCATTCGTTGAATTTGTGAATATTTTTAAATATTTGTAATATCTTCTTGAGTGCAGTCTAATTGACTTGAATTCTAATTTCTTGACCATGCATTTCGTTTCTACATAACCCAATGAAGTTAAATTTAAAAAAAAGAATTTTTGGTGTGCTCGAAATTATGAAATTGTGACTTTTTATTGATTTTAGGGCCTTCTTGACCTACTTAATGACAATAATTTTAATTTCGTGACTTATACTTTTATATAATCCCATCACCTTGGAAAAAAATGTTCTGAATGATAATAACTTATACCCTATTATTTTGTAAGGTCATGACTTTTATCAATTTTTGAAAGGTCATATACGAAATCGAGATTGGTTGTAAAACTCAAGAAATCTAACTTTATACAACTTTATACTACTACAATGTATCAACCTACATAACAGTAGTAAGGTTTAAGTAGATTCTGCAACGAGAGGTTATGTGAGGTCACGGGCTATGGGTTGGGGGGGGTGTTGGATTTTTTGTTGTTGTGGGGGGGAGGGTGTTACTGTGAATATAGGGGGGTATATGTAGCAGTTCGTATTTTCGGCAAATTTCCTATATAAATATAAACTGAACATTATATCAGCATTCAGATACCAAGTCTTGCATTGAACGGACTATATTTTCATTTTATTAAATCATCATGTCGAAAATTGTTATTGATGCCAACAAATTGGTTTTAAAAACTGACCATTCCCACAAATCAACTTCTTTTTCTTCAAAGGAAATACTACTTTGCACGATTTTAATACGATTAAAAACGAACATAATAAGACAGTTTATATCAGACCAAATCAGTACCAAATTATCAACAAAAAATTCGGACCATGGAATTTGGAAAATTCATGCATTCCTATTGAGAAGTCTGACGTTGAAGATTTATTTGTGGCCATAAATCATTTTGAATCTCATCTCAACAATGAGTTTGATGGGGATTTAGTGCGACCAACATATAAAAAGGAAACGCCTGCATGGCTGAAGCTTTCACAAGACTTTACCGCTTTCGATTGGGATGACAAAAACCTAACCTCACCTTTTTAATTTGGTAAAGAAAGATATCAATTAATTATTCGTGCCTCTTTTTTATATAAGGGATCTCACGGTACTACGGCCTTCAAAAACAGTGTTACTTTCAAAGTTATGCAACTGAGATTTTCTGAATGCAAACAAGGAACCGCTCGTGATCTGCCATTGTTTGAATTTGGAGAAGGCGAAGCCCCATCTAAGAAACCCACACTTGCAATGTAAGACATTTATTTTTACTTAACATATAATATTCTATTATTCTATCTGATCATCATTTTTATTAAATTTTAATTAATTTATAATAAAAAAAATAAAAAAATTTTCAGTAAATTTGAAGACTCCTCAGATCATATTTGTTTAGGGGGATGTGGTAATTATATTACTTTTCATAGACATCTTTGCGAAAAAAGGAATTGTCCAAACATGGAATAATTTTTTATTATATGTTTTTATTTGTAATGCAGTTTTAGTCAAGACTTGTTATCTGAATGAACTTTATTATTTTATTCATTTGAATTATGATATAAGTAGCATATTATAATTTTCAATTGTGTATAATTTATGTATGTGTAAAATATAACATGATATGAATTATTAAACTGTTGTTGATGATTTATTTTATAATATTATTAATTGTTTGTTTATTTATTTCATTTTGAGGGGTTTATTAATTATATTATAAAATACTTTAGTTCTTAAATAATAATTTAATTTTCCTGATTTGAAAGTTAACAATGAATAAGATTATATTTAATAAAATAAAAATATTCAAGCAGAAAATTAATGAAATCAATAGCTAATTATTTTTAATTTTTAAATGATCATAAATGTATTAAATCTATAATTAATTTGTATTTTTAATTGGTCACGCTAATGGAAATGCAGAAATTATGAATAACAATTAATTATGATAATTGATTTTGAATTAGATTAGAGCCACATGTCTGAGAAATATTAACGCCTTATTATTATTATTTCATTAAAAAAAGTCAATATTGATAAATTAAAGATGAATTTAATTTATGTTATATCCACATGAAAACAAATTAGTAAATATGATCACTAAAAATAAAGGTACATGTTGTTTTAGTATGAGGATTGAAATTGTGACGGAATGTTGGCTTTCAACCACTTCATTATTGTAGGTTTTAGTGATGGGCTAGCTCCATATGAAAAAGCAGCCAAGACACACCCTGTAAATAAAAAATAAATAATAATTTAATTTTCCCAATTTGATAGTTAACAATGAATAAGATTATAATTAATAAAATAAAAATAGTTTAGCTGAGAATTAATAAAAACAATTATAAATTATTAATTTTTGAATGATCAGAAATGTATAAAATCTATAATTAACGAAGAAAATTAGTCACTCTAACCATTGAGTTACTCAACTTGTGGCAAATATTATCATCAAATATTAATCATATATTAAGATTTTGATTTCTTAAATTAATGAGAAATAATTATAATAATTATATATACATCTACTCCGCCTAAACCGGACGCGCCTAAACCGGACGCGCCTAATCCGGACGATTGTTCAAACAGGACGCCACACAAAGAAACAATATTTCCCTCCTATCTTTTCTATGTTAAATAGCACCTATAAACCGGACGCGCCTAAACTGTACACCGGACGCTTCTTGCAGTCCTTTACACAGTATTATACAGTATTTAGCTGTGTGTAATCCGGACGATTTTTCAATTGCAGTCCTGTAAAGTAACAGTATATTCGTAAAGCAGTAAACAATAGAGAGAGACAACAATAGAAAGACAGCCGCACATCGAAGTCACAAATAAACAGCATCTATATTAATACCACACGCAGCAAAAATAATAGCACCATTAGCAATTTAAGCAATTGGATCTGTCTTTAGTAATCATAATAAATCAGATTAATGACATCATCATATGCTAAATTAGTATTGGTTACTGAAGATGAATATACATCTATTAATCCAGATTTTGAAAAAAATAAAAGTCAATCATCTATTCTTATAAATAATAGTTCGAAAATAGTTGGTCCAGATCAACAGTATAAATAAAAAGTTGCACAAATACAGGAGAATAAAATGAAAGAAAATAATAATGATGAATAAGAAAACAATTCAGCATCAAATTTGGACGATTATTTTCAACAGATTTCCTCAAGTTTTAATAAAACAGTAATTCCAAAGGCGTTGTCTTTATTAACATTTATTTTTTCTAAACAGACAGATATATCATGGAATAAAAGTGGTGAATTGATCCAATTTGGTAGAGTTCTACATGGTACAAATTTTATTCAATTGTTACACATCAAAATAGAAGAAAAGTACCAATTCCCGTTGGTTAGAATGAGTTTGTACCAATGCTAAAAAATATAGTCCTGTTTTAAAATCTTGGTTAAGCAATGCAACATTGATAGACATTGGATATCATAACATACATCAACCTCAACAAAGACAGCCACGACTTCATTCTAGAGAAAGATCACTATCAATTTATACTCCTCATCAACGTGGACAAGCACCAATAAGAAGACAAAATATTACTTGGGAAGAAGGCAGAGTTCCATAATAGTTTTTGAAGGTTATAAATAAATTTGTAAGATGTTTAAAAATATTTCTAATGAATACCATTTGTCAATATTTTACTTGCTGTTGTTGTTTAAATTCTGTAGATAATAGTGAAACTGATGGAAACATATCTCTAAACGTTAATGTCAATTGTACTAATGTCTTTACAATGTAACGATTTTATCATACCAAATTTTATCACTATAGTTATCCGAAACATTATCCAAAATATTATACCTGCTCCTCAAAAGGCACAAAAGAAGTAGTGACGTGGTATATATATATATATGTTATTATTATTATTTACTTAATTATTACAAATTTTTATAATTAATAAATTATTGATTGATGATATTTCTTACTTATATTATTACTATGGGATTTTTTTGTTTTATTTAATCAATAGTAAAAATTTATAAAAAGAAATAAATGAAACAATAATTCGTAAAAACTATTAATACTTTTATTAAATTGAATTTTGTTCGATAAAGAAGATATATCATATAACAAATAAGAAGAACATATAGGAAAAAAATATTTTACAATTATTTAAATCGTTTCTTCAAATTACAGTGAGCATAATATATGTAAAACAAATATAAATTTAAAATAATATATTACTATTACTACAACTACTACTGATTAAAATAGAGGTCGCGATCTAATGATAGTTTTACCAAATCTGTAACCTCTAGACCACGACATCTATTATCAATATTTGTGTAAAAATGGAAATATAGAATTATATTATGTAATCAATTACAAAAAATTATTATGTGATAAAATCCAATCACATATTTCATGAATTAGAATTTCGGAAGCTTTTTCTATGTGAAAAGATTTACATGAATTTAAATCCATAAATTTTATTAAATGGCTGGAAATAATTCTGCTTCATATATTAAACCAATGCGACTGTTTTCATGTGCAAATTTATACAAATTTATTGAACTCACATCTAAATGTAAAATGACTGTAAATGATTTGTGCATTATACAGCGTCTTTAATTCCCATGACATTCTTACCAACATTATTGAAACATTTAATCAAATTTATTCCTTTTCCCATTGAACGAATTCCCCCCTTGTTGAAGAAAAGAATTGATGAGTTGTTATAACAAAGTTTAACCATTTTAGGTCGATGAGAATATAGTTTTTCATCATATTCGGATATTCATCATAATCAGATATTCATCATATTCATCATATTCGGGGGCGTGGTGGCCCAGATGGTAGTGTGTCTGACTGCCGATCAGAAGGTAGCGGGTTCGAGCCCTGGCTCGGACCG
>JAUZNC010008706.1:20077-32757 GCA_034780395.1 Vannuccia rotundouncinata | reverse complement strand
TTGCCATACTGTGTCTCATTAGTCAACTAGTTAAAAATATTGTAAAATTTGTGCAAAATATATTTTCAAGTAATATCTTAAAATTGTTGTAAATGAAATTAATTTCGAAATTATAAGTAAGAAAAAGAAATAGTTTTTTAAGTTAATTTATATTTTTTAAGATTTTTAATTTTTTTTTAATTTTTAAGTTTTTGATTTTTTAAAATTTGTAATTATTTTTTTTTTTAATTTTTAAAATTTTAAAATTTAAAATTTTGTTTCAAAACTAATAATAATAAAAATGAAATAATAAAATAATAAGAATAATGGAATAGTATGCACTTATTCTAAGATAATAACACAAATAGTCACAAAAAAATAATGATAAAATGCTGACGAGAGCGACAAGGAGGCACCCGTCTAAGAGCAAGAAAATATGTGAATGAAAACAGTGAGTGAGACACATCCTTATATAGGATTTTTTTCAGAACTAATCGGACTCCTATTGGATAATAATTAAACTAGCAAAGGGGTAAACAAAAGGGGAGGGGGAGGTAGATGTCCCTATCTCCTACTACTTATATTTACAATAACAAAAAAATGTGAAGGTAAGTGAATGAATATTATAAAATGATTATAGAAGATAGAATAGGGTACGTTATATCGTTTATTCTTAAAGGGGTCATTCATAAACAACGTTTTGCAAGAATGTGTTTTCAAAGAGCCCATACGCACCATAACACTACAAAAACACCCCAGTCCTGTACATATCGTTATGCGCGGGCAAACACCCCACCTCTTTTTATGTAAGGAAAATATAATTAATGTTTACTTTTCTTACACTGATTTTAAAAATTTAAACCGCTTTTAATTTTGTGGCTATTAATCAAAATCTAATTTTTAATATTTGCAATCTTCTAAATCAATTAGACTGCTCATTTTTCTATGAAATATATAAGGGTAACGCAGAAGAAAACACGCACCCATAATATCCAGCTAAACGTGATTTCTGAATGGCTTTGTTTTTTGTTTTATTTTGTATATAAGTAATTCCTTATTTATTTTCAAAGTATATTTAAGATTTCCAATCGTAAGTTGTGCTGACAAGCCGCTGGCTATTCTGCTCCTACTGTTATGCCAGTTTTTTAAAAGTAGGGTCCCTTAAACTTCAAGGCGGAGTCAAAGATTCTTTCTGTTATTAATGGTACTTTTAAAAACAATGTAGACATTTTTACTTATCAAGAAACCCACCTTTGAGATTTTAGATCTCCCCCATTCATTTATATAAATCATCATACCCATAATATATATATTTGTCCCTGGGAATAGCTCTTCTTTACAAAGTGGCATAGGCATGAATTTTTTCTATGGCAATTACACAGAAGATTTTAGGCAATTCCTGCTTTGTTTATATATCAAATTTGGCTCTGCATGCACAAGATCTTGGCAATAATTGCCATATAAAAAAGTTGTGGGCATAGACTTCCTTTTATTTTTTCTATCCAAATGTCCCCTACTTCCTTTAATGATAGGTCATCTGTAGGTGTTAACAATCTCAATATTTACTAAATCACTTAGGTTTGATGTTAGGTGCATTTTACCAATCTGCAATATAAAGAACAACAATTTACATAATATTTTTGTAAATTCTACTGCTTTATATTAAGTTAAAAAATAATAATTCTGTTACAAATAATAACTAAATAATATTTTGTTTTGATTGCTTTTATTCAATTTATTTTAAAATTATTTACTCATCACATATTGAATTACATAATTTACACATCCCTGTTATGAATTTGACTGCTTTTAATATATTAAAGTGCTTGTATATAATATACAGGGTGTCCCGTAATTCACTGTTGATCTTAAAAGTAAAATATTGTCTGTATTAAATATTTTATATTTAGTCAAAAGATACACTGACAAGATATTATATTTAGTCAAAAGATACACTGACAAGATATTATATTTAGTCAAAAGATACACTCACAAACAGGAATTTAGTCGAACGGATCAACTTTCGCTCCATTTAAATCTACATAAAGGGCGATTCTCCTCCAGGTACGGTCATGAATTTTTATCAATAAATTTCCACCAATTTCCCAGAATGCATTCCGTATTGCAGTGATCACTTCATCTTTTGTGCATGGTTTAGCTGCATAGACTTTTGGCTTTATTATTCCCCACAGTGCGTTGTCTGGAGAAGTTAGGTCAGGGCTACGAGGTGGCCATGGTAGTGGGCCAAATTTTCCAACCCAATGGTCAGGGAAATGCATATTGAGAAATTCCCTTGAAACAAGAGCGGTGTGGGCAGGAGCCCCATCCTGCTGGAAGTAAATGCTGCCCTTATCAATATGCAACTCTTCAAGGGCTGGCAAAAATTCATCATGCAGCATTGCCAAATATGCTGCGGCATTGATCTTTCCTTGAATAAAAAATGGTCCAATTAAATAATCACGGCTCATGGCGGCCCATAACATTACCATTGGCGGATGTTGGCGTACTTGTCGCTGAAAGTGGGGGTTCTCCTTACTCCAGAATACGACATTTTTCATACGGGAGTCACCATAGACGGCACACTCATCGGTGAAGAATGTCATATCTCTAGCTGCAATATCTATCTATTACCTGTTATGTATTATATATTATGGTCTTTACATGTTATATTGCCACGGTCACAATAACCTTACTTATCTTCCATTTCAGTTGACCGTGGTCATTGTCTAATTACTCCCAATAATATCAGTTTAACAAATAGACACGTTCTCATTTATATGACCACGGACTTCGCATTTATAACCATGATATCTCAAACTGACCTTCTCATCATGCCAATTGCTGCAGGCTGCAGGCTGCAGGCTGCAACTACACTAAGCACGGGAGACTTAGGTGCAGTGATCGTTGCTGCATTATACTCAATGTTTTCACGTAGTCATACACACTCTGGCTTTTTCTGCCCCAAGAGTAGAAAAAGCCACCCGACCCACTATATCTTCAGCAGACCCAAGGGAAAATTGGATATATTTTACAACAAGGTTGCAAGAATATATAGCTGCTACACGTATTGCTACATTTAGCCAACAGTGTGCGCTCGCATATTTGAGATTTAACGCTAAATTTGCGATCTTTGCAAATATTGTGAAGGGCAACTCTGGCTACCATAATATTCTCTTCGCGAATCGCCAGGTGTTTAATTTATAGCTCTAACTTAAGGACCTCCTTCGTTGTCTTATTGGTTTATAGAGAGCCGCCTGCATTCTTATAGTAAGATCTTTTCGTAGTTATACATTGCAACATTCAAGGAGTTGAGCAACTTAAATTAATAAAATTGATATATTATATATTAATCGAATTATTATTTTAATATTGTTTTATTATTACATATATATTTCATATACTCATCTATTCATGTCAATTGTCAGTTTGACGGTCCAAATAAATATCTATAGGTCATGTCGTCATAAATGTCATAATTTATTTCTAATTTAACGTTTAACTCTTCTAAAGGATTTAGTTTTATTAAACGAAATATTTATTTTTAATATAGTAGAAATTATTAATCTATTGTATTCTGATATTCCAGTAAAAAGTTTTTATGGCTATTGCTATTATATCTGTATACCTTCTCAATAATTAGTATGTATTTTGTGAATACGCATATTATTTTTAAAATATCTATTTTCTAGTTTTTATTGGTCTTTTTTTGTAAGCTATAATCAATCACTTATCTAGACCGGCAAACTAACCAATATTCAATAGTAATAAACGTCCGCGGAGGAATATATCTATATCGATAATCATTGCCAAATTGATGGGCGGAAGTTCAACATTAACTCTAAAATTAATTAAATTTATAAATTAATTGATTAATATTGATTGAAAACCCTCTTTAAAACAAAACTAATACCGTATATAATTGAAATGCGCTCTGGACGTTTTTTGATCAGTTTGACGGTCTAGATAAATAATTTATAAGTCAATAAGGGTTATGCATAAAAATAAGCTTTTGCTATATAGCTTTCGCTTTCGCTTTTAAGTTTAAGCGAAAGCATTTAAGATTTTAGTTTTAGCTTTAGCTTTAGCTTTCGCTATTTTTAATATGCATAACCATTGTCTTAAATATTTTAGCCATCGCTTTATCTTTTAAGCGAAAACTAGCAATAGTAAATAGCGCGAATACGAAAAACTCGAATTTACAAAAACTAATATTGTCTATGGAGATGATTGACGAATATGAAGTGGAGGAGTATGATGACTCGAGACAGAATGTTGAAAGCGGGGAAGAGGTTGAGGAACAGAATGTCGAAGACATGTGTGATATCAATGAATTTATTGTTGGTCAGTTGATTGTTATGCCTGTACTTTTAAGTAAAAGTCAGGTTCCACAAGTAAAAATCAAAAAAAGAATGCCATGGACAACATACTGGCCAATTATAGAAGCATGTTTGCTAAAGAGAAAGATGAAAAATCCATGGGAAAAAATTATTTATATGAAGCAACAACTAAAAGCAAAATTTGACATTAATAAAACTGGCAACATAAAAATTATATTAAAATCATGGGAGTTAAAACTCTCAAAGCTCTTGAACATTGAAAAAATCCTGTTTTTTGCCCAAATATCTGGTAAAATTACAACATCAATATCTAGACATCCTTCACCTGTAGCCTCAAATTCTAACAATTTCTCAAAACCTAAACTTAAACCACAAATCAGTTACTAGTCCAGTCCATCAGTATCTCCAAAAATATCTTAAAGGGCCAAAATCTTATAAATTCCTTGGAAACCGTTGAAACAAAAAGTTTAACAACCTGTAATTATTTTAGGAATCTTAGGTAACCTATACCAGGTTTCTATAGGAAGCTTAGGTTACCTAGCAGGTTTTCTTAGGAATCATATGTGACCCATAAGGGTTTTTTTAGGAATCTTAGGTAACCTACTTAGGTAATTTAGTTATGGCATTGCCCTCTAGGCCTATATTAATTTGCCCTAAGATATATGTTTTGCTTTAAATCGAACTATATAAATTGCCTTACTTTTCAGGTAATTTTTGTCATCTTTCAAAATATTAAATTTGCCCTATAGTATCCTATTAGCCCTTAAGTATTACTAATTAAGGGACCCTTAATTATTACTAATTAAGGGACCCTTAATTACTTTTTATCACCGGGTCCAGTTTGATAATTTTCCTCTATACAATTATTATTAACAAATTTTTCTAGAGGAGATTGACCTAGTCTGTCCAAAAATTACTAAGGAGAGTCTGTACAAGTTCCAAAAAGTATCGCACTCGAATTCGTTAGCCCTCAAAATTTGTATATTTCGACCAATAAGAATTGACCCAATAGACCTATAACCTTGAACCTTTTAAGGGACCTACCTAATATGTTTTCAGAGGTTTTGTGCAAGTTTCAGCTCAATCCAGCAACAAGAAAAAAGTTATATACTTTTTAAAAAAAATTGCGGCAAATAACCTCATACGAACCTAATTAAGTATAAAAGGTTTCTTTTAGGAACTCTAGGTTACTAAAAGAAACTAAGGTGAACTTATAAGTCACCTAGTAGGTACCTACGATTCCAATAGGTAAACTTATAAGATCCTACGATTCCTAGGATTACTTATAAGTTTACCTAGGAATCATAGGTACCTGCTAGGTGACCTATAGGAATCGTAGGATCTTATAAGTTTACCTAGAAATCCTAGGAACCTAGGTTACATACTAGGATTCTTAGGCTTCGAACCACTGGGGGGTCAGCCAGAAATCGTAATGTTGTTTCCATTTTTTGTATATTGGTTAAACATCCACCCCGGGTTTTGTCATTTTGTTCCAAAAATTTTTTACTAATCCATTTAACATTTTCCTTAACAAAACAAAACAGGTTTCTGTACAGTTTTGGGTCATCACAGTTCTAAAATAAAAATAAATAAATAAATCGTAATAATACAGAAAGTTATAGTTGACAAGATTCTTTAATAGAACTTACCCTTCGAGCTTTGTACACTTTCTGTCTTGCTGCAATATTCATATATGCTGCCATATTGCTTTTTTAAGCATCAACGTCAGTGCTTTAAAATTGTTAAGCTTAGACTTATTTGTTTTGCTTTCGCTTAACTTTTATGCATACACATCGAAGCGAAAGCTAAATTGTAAGCGTAAGCTAATTACCTTTCACTTTAACTTAAATTTCAGTTAAAGCTTAAACGACATTATGCATAAATATATTTAAGCTTTGGCTTAAAAAAGTAAGCTAAAGTGAAAGCTTACTTTTTATGCATAACCCTTAATGCACTCTAATTATATATTTTCTAATATTTTTGATTTAATTTGTTTAAATATTCTGATCCATAACTACATATTTGTTGTTAGTTCCATTTTTGATATGGATATCGACAAGTCTGATCATGTAAGTATTAATTACATAAAAATCATCATAAAAATCTTCATAAACCTTTTCTATGCAGTCAACAAGTTTGATAAAAATAAATAATTATGCACCATATATATTTTAATCTATTTTTTAAAAGTTTTATTTAACTTAACAATACTTGTCAATAATTACATCTCAATAAAAAAATACATTTAAAAGCTTATCTAGAAGCATAGTAATACGCTTTAATAAGCTTAGTATTTTTTATTTAAGACATTATGATATGAAAGATAATTTATATGATGATCAAAAGGCTATTTGAAGCTATATTCAAATGTCTTTAAACATTTTAAAACTTAATATTACATGAAAATTTTTAATATTATGATAATATATATATTTTAAAAGATATTTGTTTTGCCTAAGTCCCCCTTATCAATTTTTTCTTTATTTTTTTCATTCAAAAAGATTATTTTTTATAAAATATTATTTTTATGCACATTCAAAAAAATTCATAGAATTCAAGGCAATACAAATGTATTTTTGAACCATTTTTATTATGCTAAAAATTAAAAAATTATAAGGGGGACTAAGGCATAAAAATATGTTTTTAAAGTTCTACTTTATAAAACTGCTATATATTATATAATATTTTAAGACATAATAAGACATTTATATAATTTTAAAAATAAATATTTATTCCATGTAAGCCAGCTTAAATACTTAGCAGTATAGAAATACAATCTTACAAATAAAGTTTTTAGAAGACTGATGACTAAGTGAATAAAAATCCTCCCTTCAAATTAAAAGATAACAAATTCAAATCATGGTGCATATTCAATTAAGTTTATAAACTAATTTATGCTGTAACACTGAGTACTAATCATTGATTAGTTTGGGCTATTAGCACATACTTAATTAAAACTATATATACATACCCTAGTCAGAAAAATATGCTACAAACCCTACTTACATTATATAGTTTATAGAAATTTATTAAAACTTGTTGGTCTTCAAAATTGAAATATCATTAATCTGTTCTTTGTCCTCATTTTAGAACTCTCACTTTTCTAACTTAACGAGATCATATTTCTATATTATTATTCACTTGTTCTTTACCAATAATATTTTTATTCACCTTTATTTCTTTAAGGGAGGTATTTTATCTATGGCCAAATTTAACAAAATATTATACTGGTAAAAAACTGAAAAAATGAGGTTTCAATATGTTAATGAATAATATATACTTAAAGTATGCATATTAATAATTGACAAGTGAACACACAAGATTTAAAGTGCAATTAACTTCATTAAATTCACACATGATTTATACATATAAATTACAACACCAATTATGGTTCTATGTAGCCTTCATTTGATCATTCTATACACAAATTATATTATTTGTAGACATTTTCAAATGCAGTTTAAATCATATGATGTCAATATTTTGAAGAAATTCTTCACATCTTTCTGCAAGCTCAGGCAAAGTTTCTGCTTATGGTACTTAAGATACAATATCATACAAATAGTCCTAAAGCAAGGAATCAATAACTGAAAAAACAGGGCTATGTGAAGGCCATACTATACAATTGGACCTTCCAATACATTGATCATGAAGTTTATGTTCAGCATATCTCAAAAAATTTAAGTCTAATGTACAGAAGCTCCATCCTGTTGATACATGTGATAAATATATCACATAGTTGTGAACATAGAAACAATAATATTACAAACAATATATAGGTAACAATCACCATTCATAGTTTGAAAAATTATTCAAAAACATATAAGGCCATCATAAGCAGGGATGGGAATCTTCAGTGGATCCATCTGGGTTTATTATGTAATATATAATGATATACTGATTGGCTGAGATTGCCTACCATCTATATTTAGATTTGGGTATAGGCAGAAATCCTAATTGATTCTTATTGTGTGCAGTATGGCTCATGATTTATGGACAACTAAACACAATTCACTCTTCCTGATTAATTATGTTTTGGTATTATTTATAAAACTCTGCATTTTTAGTATATTTTTCTTCTTATCTTATTGTTATCTGTATAGTTTTATAGTAGTTTAGTTTTGTTGTGTATAGATTTATAAATATTATAAGTTCATCTAGTGTATCCCTTTTATCATCATCACATGGGTTACTTACTATAAGTGAAGCCTTCACTGAAGCCATTGATTGGAGAAAGCTTTTTGTTAACCTCTATGAGAGATCTGACCTACTTCTGCCTTTCCTTGGAGCATCCAAAATCAATCCATGAATTGATGAATATGCCTTATCCCTTGGAAACTAATCCTTCTAATTGAGAACAATTGTCAGTTTTTTAGTCAGTGCATCAACCCCCATGCAAATTAATAATTGAGAAACCAAAATCCCAACTCCTACATGGTTCCATGGAGAGACACCAATTTCAAGAACTAAAGCACTTGTTCACAATTGTTCACAATTGTCCTTCTGGTGGCAATCAACGAGAAGGCCCAATGGCAACACTTCTGGTCAACATTGCAGGCACTGCTCTTCTACAGTTGGCATTTGCACCAATACCCACTATTTTTGTCCTGCTTGTCCTGAACTCTGAGTTTGTGAATAAATGAATGCTTTTGCATTTATCATATTCTACAGAAATACATATTCAGACTAAGACTCATAAATGTTTTATTTTCATTTCACCATTGTTTGATATTATATTTTATAAATATTTTTTCTATAACTTTTTGACCTTTTTGAAGTTTTCACTTTATACACTCAATTTTACAGAGCTGTAGGTAGCATATAATAATTTATTTTATATTTTTGGTAGTCTATCTAATAATTTCAATAATTGTTCTGTAATCCAACTTAATGTAACAACTATATATATTATGCATATAATCTGAACAAAACATACAAATTTATAACAATAATTTGTAGCACTGTGATTTATTTCTGCAATTTTACTTATAATTATTCACATTAGTTAGATAATAAGATAATAGTTATGCATTTCATGGCATTGTATATTATAACATGGCTAATATAGATTATATCTCTTTAAATAGTTATTTCATTCTTTTATGTGAAGTTATATTTATAAATGTTATTTTTCTCAAATAATGGAATCTGTTATTCTTCAATATTGTCCAATATGTTTTATTTGTATGCATCTTTCATTACAAAATGATAATTTCTATTAGAAATAGATGTTTGCTTTGTTTGAATATTGAAATGTGTTAAATTTTCTGAACTTCTTTTTTGAGTATATTATAGGTATACTCTGTACATTTGTGATTTTAGTTTTCACTTTACACAGAATTATGCTCACAGCATATTACATATTGCAAAACTAAATTGGTTACTGGATAATATAATATATTTTGTATATTCCTTTATGTAGTTATATCTATTCTGCTTCCAACAACTTCATATATCAGCCATGTAAATGTAACCTAATTGAAACATAATATACAAACTTTTAACACTTAAAGCCTAACTACCATTTTTTATATGTAATTATTTTACATTAGCTGATGTTGTCTTTGTTTTTTTATTTTTTTTATATACACTCTCAGAAGCATACTTCTGTCTGAAAGAATAGTAGTAACACTGTTTGGGATTTGCTTATCAACTATTTATGCACATGTACATGTAGAGAACACATAATATACAATATATATTTTTTCGTTTTATTATCATATACTATATATACCAATGAGTGATAATTTATAGATTAAATGATAGCTTTGTGTTCAAAAAAAGAATTTGGTTGAATTTTTATGCATCAAATAGGTTACAATAGTGTTACAATTCCTAATTAGCTTTGTATTGATTACGTATATATAGTAAAGTTTATTTGATTTAGAGAAATATAGGCTTCAATATATTGATTACAGCAACAATACAATATTTCTGATAAATTGACTAAACTATTTTTAGTAGCACATTGTCCAGGTTCATTTATAATATATGACTGACAAGTAACTCTTGTCCAATCTTGTTAAATTCATAATAAATTTCAATTAACATACCCACTGAGTGGAGTAATTTTCTGAGATATGTGCACCATAAAGAAAAGATTAAGATATTCTTGAAAACTTTGTTTATTTTCCCCATCTATGTACATATTGAATGTGTACACCAATTAGAACAATAGAAGTATATTCTGTTAATAAAATAGGTGAAATGTCCTATTTAGAACAATAATTAAGTTAGTTAGAAATAATCCAAATATAAAAATTAATGGTTAAATTACTACTTCTATTTGGGCAAAAAAAAATTTGTTTAGCAGTTTGAAAATACATTAAATGTTTTTGGAATATGTCCATGGCTAAAATCAAAACATCTGAAGAGATTGTGAAATTAAAATATCTAAATTATTGTCAAGTTTTTATGAATGGGTTTTATGTGCATAAGGACCATATTCTAAAGGTTTGTTACTTTCAAATCCTAATTATCATTCATTTATTAAGCTGTTCTATACTACTTTTTCATTAATATATCAATAAGGAACCATTGTAATATATTTTAATGAAGTATAATTTATTTGTAAATACATATATTTAAAATCAATCTATTATAAGTAATATTTATTTCACCCCATTTACCCATAGTAAACTAAGGATATTTTTTGTGCAGTATAATTTGTGTATACTTTTTATATAACCAATTAAGCCTTGGTTCATAAAGTTCTAAATTTTCAGAAATTTCTGTTCCTTTTGTTTCTTGATAGCTTTGGAAATTCCATGTTACAGAAAACACCTCACCACCAGCCTAAATCAAAATGACACACAATATGTAGAAGTTGACTAAATAATCTTTTATTGAGAAATTCAATTAATGAATGTCATTGTACTTTATTTTAATACTACCTATATTATAGTTTTTATTAGTTTAGTCATTATATAAAAATAGCAAGTCACACTTATATTACATATCTATATCTATATATATACATATCATCTACACTATAATTTTCACAGTTCTATTTTTTTATTGTTAAATTCATGGAAAAATTTTTTTCAAAAGAGAACTAATTATGATTTAGAAACATATAAAAAAAATTGTAAAATGGAAATTATACTAATGTATCATCATTCAATACACCAGGTTTAACTTTTTTTTTCACTATAAGTAAATAAATATAAATATGGGGTCTGATCTAATTTTATTTAAAAAACACATTTTAACAAACATATGCAAGAAATATCATATATTCAAAAGAAACAGAAGTTGTAAAAACCTTTAAAGTCCCAAAACACATGTGTCTGTCTTAGACTGCTGAAACACAAATATGTGTTTTGATAATGTATTGTTGTATATGCAATATATTTCACTCTATATATGTAAAACTTATAATTGATTATTTCAAGCAAAACTTTCGGTACCATAATTTATATATATGTTGAATATGTCAAATGTAAAAGCTTATTTTCTTTTTAAAAACAAGAACAACAAAAGAATTTGAAATACGATTTACAATTGCAAAAAATTATAACATATTATAGTAATATAATGTAAATGAGATATATTTATTATGTACCCAGTTAGTATTATTCAAATTAATAATTTAGGTAGTTTTGTTGTATTTTAAATTATGGTCATATAATACTTACTAATTAAATTGTGTTGTGTTTGAAGTATCTTGTAGTTGATATTAATATTATTGTAAGGAATTGTTTTTATTGTTTTGCTTGTTTCTATTTAATGTTTGAACAGCTTATGGTCACACTTAAAATATTAAAAATTAACAATTTGCTATCTATTCAAATACGGTTTCACTAAAATTGAGCTTTTAGCTTTATAAAAATAATAAATTTTTAGAACAAAATTATAACTTTATCCTATAAATATGCTTTTTCTCATTAATCTCATACTGGTAATTTGTAAACACAAACTATCCATAATTAAAATCTACAGGCTATGGTATTGCAACACCAGCCTTATGACGAATCTTTGGAAGTACCTGATTCCTCTGATATAGAGAGCCCTTCAAATTCAACGAGAGAAATTTTAAAAGAGCAAGGTAACTGCAAAAAATCATGTTTATCCAACATCTATCATATTTATTTATAATATGACATATATATTGGGTGTTTCTTAAGTAATGGTGATTACTGTAATTTTTATCCTAATACAAAATGTAGAATACTTTGAGATTTTGAACTTGCTGGGTGTCACAAATAATTATAGAAAAGAACAAAGGTGTGAGGGTTTCTAGTTATTAGTCAAATTAATTAATCTATAATCAAAAAATATATCATTAAAGTTTGTTTGATACTAGTCACAGTTTCACTGCCCATAGTTTATTTTTACATGAAACATTAAAACCAAAAGTTTGTT
>JAUZNC010008706.1:0-16271 GCA_034780395.1 Vannuccia rotundouncinata | reverse complement strand
GTCATGATTTTTAATTATATTAAAACATGAAATTTCTTTAAAAAATTGTCTTGATAAAGCATTGTCTTGATAAAGCACTATTTTGAACTTTTAGATAATTTAACAAAATCCTAATTATTCTAAAGCTATAATTACTTTAACCTTTTTATAGCTGCATTGTTTAATTTTGTTTGATAATTAATTATTTAAATAAAGCGTTACATTTTGATTTAATAGTTTCAATTTTTTTTTTGTTAAAATAATTTGTAGAAATATTTTTCCTTTATTTTCAGTAAGTTTAAACAAAATTCCTGAAAATAAAATGTCTGACCAGGATTCGGATAAAGAACCCACACCAAAAGTAAGCTTTGTTCATTAATAGAATGAATTTCTAAATTTAATTATATTATATTTTATAAATATATATATATTATATAAAGTGGTTTATGTTTATAGTGTTTTAAGTAAAATTAATAGGTGACATTTTTGCTTTTTGATTATTAAAGAGAAATTGAACTAAATACAACTTTAATGGATACAATTTTTTTGAAATAGATTTGTTTTATAGTATGAATGTTTTTTAAAAAATAAAGTGTGATACATTTCTTAATTTGGTTTACTATTAAATTTGAGTTTAAATTCCGACGCTCGCTCAATAAAAGAGTGAACAATTATTCTTCGCTGCATGTAATCAGAATGGATAAGAATTCCACGTCTAAAAGGCATTTATTTTGTCAACTTTCTTTTCTTACAATTTCTTTTATATAATATTTGATAAAATTGTGGGATATTTGGAGGCTATTCATAATTATAAAATTAACTAAAGGTGACAATTAACTCCAAAATAATTTAATGTAAATTTTTGAAAATTTCGTCGTATTCATAAATAAATAGTAATACATGTACAAAGTAAAAAATGTAAAATAAAGATTCTCCCTTTGTAGCATGATATAATAAATTAGGAAGTAACAGCTTATAATTTAAACTATAATTTATTTTACAAATTTTCCGAGATCCACTCCATAGACTTGTAATACAATGAATAAGAACAGTGAGAGATACTTAGGTATTATATATACATAGGGTAAAATTACAAAGCTATAAAAGGTGAAGTAACTATTTACATAATTGTTATAGTATTAAAAGGAATCAATATAGAATAAAGAAAGAGAGGGGAGGGGGTTCTAATCAAATGTGGCTAAAATGTAATAACAAAAATTTTATATATGAGATGAATGTTAAAGTGCAGTAAAAGTCATGTAGTCATATAAAAGTCATGTAGAAAAGTTTAAAAAAAATAATTTTATATATAATTTTTTTTATTTGCCACATTCGATTAATACCCACTCTTTCTTTATTCTATATATATTGAATTCTTTTAATCTTATAAAAATTATGTAAATAGTTACCTCAGTGGAGTGGTTCTCCGAAAATTTGTAAAATAAATTATAGTTTTACTGCAACAGGCTTTTTGTTACTTCCTATTTTAAAGTAAAAAAAGATTTACAGATAATATAGATATTAAATAACAATATTTTAATTTAAAAATTTCTCTAAATAATTTTCATAGAAAATACATAGTAATCATAGACCTAGATTAACTTTCGTTCTTTGATTATAATAAATATTAATAGTTTATAAATAAAGATGTTAAGTAAAAAGATATTAGTCCGAGATCCCAGATGGTTTTAATAAAAATGTTTGGTGCAAAAGGTTTGATACATTTATCAAGTAGTATCATCCATGAGATGATCAAATATGTAAGTCTTAAGTTGCAGGAATTGTACATTTTTTTTAACATTTTGGTGTTTTTCCATATTAAAGAATAGTAAATGCACATTTAAACCAAATAAAAATTTTATTTATATTTTTGAATAAATTGATGCATATCGTTTTCAACGTATTTCCAGCAAAATTAGATGAATAACTCAAACTCATTATTTTCTATAAACATTTGAATATTAGTTTTCAATATAAAATATGCCTAAAATATGCTTTAGTACTAATTGTAATTGATTTCTGGAAAACAATTAGCATGACTTTTCAATGTAATTTTGCTTGTAATATGTTGAAAACACTTAGATAAACAAAATGACATGCATCAATTTATTTAAAAATATTAATAACACCTTTATTTTCATACAAATGTACATTTTGTGAAAATTGGGTGAAAACCAAAATTTTCTTCCATTCTTTAATATGAAAAAACACTAAAATGCTCATAAAAAATAATGTACAATTTCGTAACTTAAGACTTGCATGTTTGATCATCCTATGGATCATATTACTTGATAAAAGTATCGAACCCTTTGCACCAAATATTTTGATCAGAACCCTCTGGGATCCCGGACTATATCAATAAAAAATGTATTGGTAAGTTGTATGAATAAAAGTTCCATCCATTATCACGAATGATTGAGGGCTTATCTTCTTTGATGTATCGCGCTTCTCTAATCTTTCGGTCTGTGTTGTCTTTGGCTCGTTCCAGGATAGGTATGTTATTATGTGGTTTTTGGTAGTGTTCAGCCATCGCAGATGTAGAATTTTCTTAATATGATAGCTTTCAGGTGTTCCTTTAATCGGTTATGTAAGGAGCGATTAGTTTCCCCAATATATTTATCATCACAGCGAGAACAAGAAAACTCATAAACAACATTCTTCTTCAAGCAGTTTTCAGATTTAAATGTAAAACTTTTCGTTTCGCATCCTGATGGTGTTAATGCATATTTGATGAGAATGTTTTTAACTTTAACTGCCGGTTAAAAAACAGTTATGATTCAGTATTTGAGTTGTGTATTACATGGCGTACCTCTCTGCAATGTCCATTTGAGATGAAGGGCAGTTACAATATAGAACTCTTTAGGAATCTTTCTTTGAGGTTCTTGGTCTTGTAACATTAGTCATCGATAGTATTGAATCATAATGATCTTTGGATTTTTTAATGAGAATTGGTTGATATTGACAAATTTTATTTGACAATTTGCTATTATTATTGTTGTGTTATTCAAAGATATTTATAGATCCCCCAGTAACATTTGAAATCATATTTGGTATAAGTTGGTTGTTCAGATATTTGTTGAGTTGATATTTTGTTTCTTTCAAATTATTTCCTGCTGCTATAGAATATAGGTCCATATTCTTTTCATACTCTGCACTTATCAAATCTTTTAACTGTGTCTTTTAACATAGTAAACAATGGCCGTCTCCTACGTGTCTTCAAATTTATGTTATTAAAAAACGAAAATATTGGTATCGCATTTGTTTTTGATTATGAACTATCTTTGAAAACTTTATCTAGGGATTTGCAAATTGACCTTGCTTTTAATTCTAACTTAGTGACAATTCGTAACAAAATTTAAATTAAATTAAGAGTTAATTGTCATCTAATTTTCTTTTATAATTATGTCTTTTATAGTACTTATTAAAATACGAGTAGTGTGGCCATATTATAATAAAATTCACAAAAATATTTATTATTGTATATAGTGTTTCTGCATTACAAATTAATTTTTGATAATATATTATCAAATCTGTCATTTAATTATATTAGCAATACACGTTAAATTACACATTCATTAAAATGTATTTGTTAGTAGATATAATATAAAAAGGATTAAATATAACACTTCCACTCCAATTTTCTTTTTGAAAGAATACAAAATCGTTTTGAATTTATGACGACCATATATTCTAATTATAATGAGACTACAATCATAATCACAAAGTGCTGAAACAATTTTTGTTAATTATAATTTAAAAAAATTAATGTATTCATCAATTTTTGACATTATGGTGTTATAATTCTGACATCGAAATACTGATGTGTGAAGGTTGATCGACCAGTTCGGCCCGGCCCACAGGGTCCTGGTGAAAGTTATGCTGATGAAGATGAAGAGGGGAGCGAAGAAAGCACAGAGGATGATGATGACGAGGATGAAGATGACGATGATGTCAATGAAGCCGTTGAGGGGTGAGTTAGTCCTGACGAAGCCCTTAAAATCTTTTGTGACCCCTTCACTATTGGACCCATGACCGGGTGTCTCTCAATAACTACTTACAAATGTTGTACTTACTTTTCTTTCTATATATTTAATACCTCAAACGCGACTGACGATCTACAAATACAACCTAGGGTCATATTATTTTAATATCGACTAGTATTGTAAATTATAAACTTTACAACCTAAAGTGAAGAAAGTGATGACACCCTTGTTGAAGATTTGATCTGTGCTAGATTATATAAGTGTGACCGCCAATCAGATTCTCTTTGTACATATATACAAATAGTAAAACGATTTATTAACATTTATGCTATTTTTTAGAAAAATAAAATAATTTAGTAGTTTATTTTAACAACATATTTGTAATTGTTTAAGAATATATATTATAGAGAGAGCATAATAAACTCGCTATAGTTAGGAAAACGATTAAAGATGCCATACTTAATTGAAAGTGAGTACACACATTAATTTTAAATCATTGTCTATAATATTATGATTGTTGAGCTCGCAAATAGACAACGTAGCTAAATTTTTAGGGAGCTATGAAGGTGTTAATAATCATGTGATATTTATTACATGTATGACTGCTTTCCATTTATGACTGGTGGTCCCTCAATAACAACCTTTTTGAGGTTGGCTTTTGTTACATCGTTCGTATTTGTAAAAGTTTAATATTTGAGATTGATAAATTAAAAACTAGCTAAAAGTTAATTCAATTGTTGTGAATTTTGTTCCAGAGCCTACAATCCAGCTGACTATGAAAATCTTACTGTATCTCAAGACATCAAAGAACTATTTCAGTATATTCAACGGTAATATGTCATATTTTAAATTAAAATAAGTTTATCATTCCTGGTACTATATTAAAATATCAACAGTTTTTTTATTACAATTTTTGTTACAGATATACTCCACAAACAATTGATCTTGAAAATAGACTCCGTCCTTTCATACCCGATTATATTCCTGCAGTCGGTGACATTGATGCATTTTTAAAGGTAATGTTTACAACAATTATTGTCAAGACTTGCAGAGACTAATTAAATATTATATTTGAATTGCAGGTTCCCAGACCTGATCATAAACCAGATGGTCTTGGTCTCATTGTTCTCGATGAGCCTTGTGCCAACCAATCAGATCCCACTGTTTTGGACCTGCAGCTTAGGTCGGTTTCTAAACAGACGACCAATAAGCAGATGGTAAACCGTTATCTCTATTTTTGTTTACTGTGTCAATATTGTATTGAATATTTTTATATCATAATGGTTAATTTAAATTTCTAAAGGTGTTTTTTTCATATTTTATTTTGTAAATTATTTTTCTTTACGAATTGAATTATTATTAAAATATCAGGCGTTCCGAAGTTTGGAAGGAGCAGATAAAAAACCGCGCGAAATAGATACCTGGATCAAAAGTATCAGCGATCTTCATCGATCTAAGGCACCCGCAGCTGTGCATTATAACAAGTCAGTTTCTTTCATATTTATTTCGTCACTGATCTATTATTTATCGGGTTTATAATGATTGTATAATCATTATATATAGTTAAGATATGAATGTTTTTTCAAAGTTTATAATATTTATTTTTAAATTTCAATGCGCATTTATGTTTTAGTAAGTTGATTTCTTGTGATTTACTCTTCTTATACAGTACTTAGTCGTTAATTTTTTCTTTTCTTATTCTGCATCCTTCTAACATTCATACTTCTCTGTTTTTTCTGACTACGCAGAAATATGCCAGACATAGAATCCCTCATGCAAGAATGGCCGGCCGACTTTGAAGACCTGCTGAAGGAAGCTTCACTCCCATCAGCGGAGCTGGATTGCGACCTTCAAACTTATGTGAACATTATTTGCAGTAAGTTTCTTATTATATAATTTTAATAATCATAAATTTGTTAAAAATTTGGGCCTGCTATTTCTTGACCAGAGTAGTTCATTTGTATGCCATAACTAAGGTACATATTACGATATTATATCGTCCCAAGTTTTGTTCATCTTATTATGAAGTGATTAAAATGTACTTATTTTACTAAGTAATATTTCGTAATTTTTAATCAAGTGATTGACTGATTAGTCTTTATTTTGACTCAGCATTTCTGGGCCGGTTTTCTTCATACGTGTACTAAATATTGTCAAAGAACTCATTCTCCGCTCAATGCTCCCTTTACGTATGCGGCACAGTACCCATGCCATAAATTCACTTTCAGTTGATCCGCGATTAATCTTTGATTTTTACTTTTATTTCAATACCTCTGCTCACGTTTCATGACATCAGTATATTATTTAAAGAGCTACTTATACAAATACTATTACCTTTAACTTTGAACTTGCACCGTTTGTATGTGATTTTTAGGTCTCCTGGATATCCCAATTTACAACAATCGCATACACTCACTTCATGTTCTCTTCACTTTATTCTCTGAATTCAGGAATTCACAGGTCAGTGTTAGGTTAGCAAATAAACACTTTTAGCCAAAATATCAAAATATCTGTCCTATTTATTCATTTTAACCTACTTATTGTGTTTTCATTTCAGCATTTTCGGTCTATCGGTCAATTTGGAGAAGAATAATGTCCAACTATATCTAATTTTCTCTATATAACTATTGTGGCAATAATGTCTTGCAATACTTTTGTATCTACTGTTTGATCATTTATTTAATTTCTGACCACATAAAACAGGTCAGTGATCTTTGTTACCGGCACAAAATGAATTATCATGTTGTTTGTTCTATATATATGAAGTCTTGTTTTGTTTTTATGATACGAAAGAACAATGGTCTTTTAATGAAATGGTGTTTGTTATCGTTAACCCTTATAATGATAATAATTTATTGTTTTACTGTATTACAATTTAATCAAAATATAAACTTATCGTAATGAATTTTTAACCTTTCCTTTTTATTAAAAATAGTCGACTCTATGTTAAAGATGATTTAATTTTCCTTTCTTTTAATCAGAAAAAACATAAACTTTACTTTATTGTAACTTATTTTAAAATACATACTTAAATTTAGGTTTCCATGCAACAGTTTTGACAATAAGAAATATTCTACTATGATATCAAAACAACACTTGTAAAATGAAAAATTAACACTTAAATATAAAGTGCTAGACAAACTAAACTCCAAAAAAGTAAAAGATAAGTTAACATTGGTTTAATGCATATTTAAATTAAATTTCTTAAACTTTACTCTTATGTTGTCGTGTTACTTTGTGATAAAATCAATTTTCAAAAGGACTAGATTATTTACTTGTCAGTTGTGGTATTTATTGTAGTTTTTAATAGCGTAATACATATGGGGAAGTTTTATCAACATTTATATTGTGTAGAATGACGTTCACAAAATAGCACTAATATAGGTGTGAATACCACCTATTCAGCATCATTTAATCGATTTCCAATAATTTAAAAAAGCTTTTAAAATGGTTGAAATAGCTTTCTCCATTGGTAAAAATCAAGAGAATAATTGTCAGACATCGATGAGTATAATGGATCAAGTTTTCAATAATTCAGAATTCTTTTATTAAAAGCCATAAAAATTGGTAATGCACTTAATTTTCTCATGTATACTTTCCAAATATTCATCCTGTCCAGTCCTCAACTTTCCTTTCTTATGTAAAGTTTAAAATTTTTTACTTTAATTCTTTATTATAAAAATGACATCACCTATTAAACTACAATATACATTTTATTTAGAAATGATTCTTTTAAATATTCGAAATTAATAATTTGATCTTTAAATTGTAATAATAGACAAATAAACGATAACTTTGTCATAGTTTAATAACAAAATTATGATCCACCAATATTCCACCAATTGAGCTTATGAATTCAAAATCCTTTTCCAAATGTTAAATTGTTGTTTTGCTTGCCATCGTTTCGACAAATTTTTAGAAAAATTTTCGTTAACGTGGTCCAAATTTATTAGAACCTTTCTTTGTGTAGACATATATTTTTTATCTTATTTCGTTTTCTAAATTAGGATTCAAATTCACAAAATTGTTCTATAAAATTTGTATTAGGTATATTGATTCAAAAATGCATGCCATTACTAGATTCTATTTTTGACATAAACATATCCTCCATATGACTTGGCAATACTTATTTAACTGTAAAGACGTTTTTAGTGTGATTTATTATTTTATTTGTTTGATATTCAGAGAAAATGAAAATCATTTATATATATATATGTCACATATAAAAGCCATCTACAAAATTGTAATTAAAAAAAGGTTTGAAATGTGTCATTTTCTGAAAAATCTGTTAGTAATAAAATTGAAAACAAAATTTTACTAAAACATCGCAAGATCACACTAAAAATAATAAAGTAAAATTCCTTTATATCGTCTATATCAAAGTTTGTTGTTCCTGCAAATTATATATTTTTATATGTCTGTTTTTTTATTCCAGCAATTCTTTATTTCCCTGTTATAATTTATTTGTTTATTTCGTCTGGGTTGAATATTGTTGAAAATTTTAAATATATAAATAATATTAAGGTATTCTAATATACTACTTCTCGGTCCCTCCTTCCTTCGAGATATATCCAACATTTCAAATAATTCGATTATCTTCCAGCTTTTCAAGTTCAGTGTTATTTATTTGACCTAAAGTAATCATAAATAGGAACAGTTTGTCTATATATATCGACGTTTTTTGTATTATTTCGATTGCGAATATAACAAATTCTAAATTTAGTCATTAATTTTATAAACAAATTTATTCATTATAAATGTTACTTTTTGAAATTTTATATATTTTAATTATTTTTTTCAATGTTGAAGTGTTTTCTATTTGTTTGCATAAATAACAGTGTTTTCAAGACTTATATTTCGTCTGTAAACTTATAGACTTATAAACACGTCTGTACTTCCATTTGTTAAAATAGATAGGTAACTCAATGAAAATACTGTCAAATATACATTCAGTCATTTTAGATAAACAACACAAACTATAGCTATATAACAACCTTTACAAAGAGAAAAAACTGAAGAGGATTTTATAAAAATACTTATCTTTAATGACATTAAACAATTATTAAGACCATGTGAACATCGTTTGTACCGATATTTTATTGAAGTAAGCCACATACTGTAATTAGAAGGAAATTCAATGTTTTAAGATAATCGCATATTTATTTGAACATTTATAAAATATCTGAATAATATATTTCAAAATAAATATAATTCTAAATATCTTATGAATAATTATTACATTTACAAAAATATGTTTTCTTCCCTAAAAAGATATTAGTTTTATTAGATAAGTTATTATTGAAATGTATTTTTAATACATATATAGTCTATATATTTAGAAAAAATAATAAAATCCTTCAAAAATCGATTAACACCATAGTCTAATTCATTACCCCATTCATAAGTTATTTGTTTTAAAATAATAATAAAATTATATGAATTTCTGTAAGTTTTGGAATATAATTTTGTAGCTGATCTATTCACTAACATTTTAAGTTACATTTATTTATACATTTGGGGTAATTTATTAGACTACATACTATATTACATTTAAGCTAACATTCAACAAACATAATAAATAGAAATTAGTCCTCTTGTGTCTCACACACAACAATCCAAAGAACTGGAAAAATTGTTGCTCCAACCCGTACGTCTTCAAATAAGTAAAGTTGTGCGATAGGTATACAGAAATCAATGTCTAGTAAAATTGATCAAATTATTTAATATATGAAAGTGTGGTGATCTTTAGTGTCATGGTTTAAGGTGGTTTAGTTTTTAGAAATATCTTAAATGTCGAACAATTTAGATTTTAGATTTTATACCTGAAAATGGTATACATAATATATAACATATATATTTTAAATTATATTAAAGATTATAATTGTAACTTTGTATTAGAGATTAGAAGTGATTTATTGAATTTTTTAATTATTCATATAAATTATATAATAGAATTACATTATAGGCGTATAAGAAATATAAACAACAACATTTTTTAGAAATAACTTCTTTTCAATCGGAATGTACATATGAGGAATAAGACTATTGTTACTACCTGTGTATATATGTTATCACATGAACAAAATACAACTACATGTAATGTTAACTTAAAAGAAAATTAATCGAAATATTATAAAGACGTACACATAAGATACAAATAATCGAAAATCTATAAATCCAGTTGGTAAATTTTGATTAAAAGTTTAGTAATGATCTGCTCTTTCATTTTTTTCTGGTATATTTTCACGGTTCTCTGCGAACAATTAATTTAAATTAGTGCGCCGAAAAATGTCTAACCAAAACAAAAATATTTAAATAAATAATATCTCAAATAAAATGAACTGATGAAAAAAAAGAAGATTTTTTTATAAAATTCATATTAGATTGGTTTTATCTGTCAGCAATGTGAACATCTTAGCATAAAGTTGACGATTAGGTTTTCCATATATAGTTTTTGTTTAAACAGGAAAGTGTACATATTTGTACATATACATTCAATGATGGAATAAGTATTAAGTTTAGTGTAGACTTAATATAAAATAATTGTTTAAATTTAGATCTAATAAAATAAAATTAATATAATATAAATATCAGATGATTTTAGATTTTGAATTATTATTTATGCCTCAACGTTTATTGCCAATCGCAGGTAGAATCACAATTCTTATATTGACAAATGTGAGTCAGTCATTCAACGATGATCTGGACTCAACACTCGGTTTGACTGAATCCTTTGGTCGGCACGGAGGTCGAGTGTCTGGTTATCGGCGGTGGAATTGGCTCTACCTCATTCAGACAGCTGTCTGTATCGTTACCGTGATGGTCTTGATTGTCTTCTTCCACAGATTCCTCTTCGTCCTTCTTTATACAACCGACCTTCTGCCCCAACCAGAGTATTTTAGCAGCAATTTCATCTTGAATCAAGTTGATGCACATAGACAACCATGCTAGCCCAATGAAGCAATACATCATCCCAATGAACAATTCCACTATGGCACTTTCCTAGAATATATTGTAAAATAAGGTTTTAAAGAAGAAAAAAATATCTGAATAACTTTATAAAAATTAATCTTATTGTTTTTCGAGAACTTCAAAATGAGTTTAAGATAGTAGTATGTATTAGTAAACGTTTTTTTTAGTTTTTATAATAATTTTCCTTATTTTATAACGGGTTTTAAATTTATTGTTTATGATTCTACTTTGGAATTGTTTTAGCTTACCAAAATATAAGACTATTAAGTTAGTTTATCTAAATTAAGGACAAACTAACTATTAAAATTCTTATAAATAATATTTTAGAATTGTAAATTCTCACATTCTGAAAGCCCGAATCTTTGGCTGGATAATAATCTCCAAAACCGATTGTTGAAAGGGTAATGAAAGAGAAGTAAGTTGCCTCCACGATCGTCCATTTTTCCCAAATCATAAAGAGTCCAGCGCCGATAAGAATGTAGGTAATAAGCAAAATGAGAGTAACAGTGATGGGAACGTTGATTTCCATGTCTGCATAATCTTCTTCTTCATCAGTGTATTCATCGTCATCAATGACAATCGGACCCATCTGAAAAGGAAGATCTAAAAATTAAAGAAGTTGAATTCTTTAATTCTTTAAAACTCATGTATGAATTATTTTCAAAATTTTAATTTAGTTTTAAATATTTCAATTTGATTATTGTCAAGAGTATTAAATAAATATATATAATTGCGCCAATATACTATTAATATATAGTTTTTCAGGGAATCAATGTCGAATTCTGAGTACTGAATGAATTCAACATCAATGCCGAAAAATATAAAAATTACTATCATTGTTTAGATATGCAGAAAAAACAGGTGACAATGTCGAAAAAAGCAGGCCTTATATTAGATATAAGAATTTTTAATCCAATAATTTTGAAGTAAAATTGTTAGAAAGTAAGAGTATCGATATTTATAATAAAAATATTTTTTTAGTAATCAGTCCTATATGGTGAACTAGATTTAGGTAATATTCCTAATGGTTAAATATCTGGATTAATTACCGATTTCTTAGGAAGCTAACGGCTAAATCTTATAATTCTAGTTAGGTTGCATTGAAGAGCTATCAAGTAGTTTTCTTGAGTTTTTCAACAATGAAGAAGATACAAGAAAAAAACTTGTAATCAATGAATTAAATGAAAACGAAAAGAAAGATGAACCATATTCAGATAACTGAAAATTTGATGCGATATTGTATACCACTACATTTTTATTTGTATGAATTTGTCTACTGATTTTAATACTGATAGCTCTAATACTGATTTGAATACTACTATTCCAATAAATATTCCAAATAACTAACTGCGCCTTTATTATTATTATTATTATTTATGCACCAAAAAATAACTTTTTATGCACCAGTAAATCTTAATTGTATTAGAGCTGCATATTACCGACATTTTACCAACCAGGGGTGAACTTAATCGGTTAACCATGTTTCTTAAATTCAAATCATCTGGTGAGACTAAACGGAACACCCCTTTCCCAGCCATAAATTATGACCCACATTAATCGTACAAATTGGAAAAGTTCTTCAACAAGAAGTTTTGTTTTATATAATTTGCTATCAAGGACTCAGAAAAAGAGAAACTTTGCCTCCACTTACAAAGAACCGTTTTTGTATAACAACAGAAGCAGAGATGAAAAGTATGCTGCCATAAATTAAACTCCATCAAAAAAACTTCAAAAGAAAAAGCATCAATTCAAAGGTATGTTGAAAAGTAATTCATTGGAAAATATACCATTTATGAACTAATAAACAACTTGTCATTAAAATAAAAACTTTTCAATTTGAGTAACCCATATAACTGTATTGAATGAAAACGACTTTTCTAACTCTGAAATTGCAAAGTATTGAGAGGTATAACAGGAAAAGACGCGATATGGATTTCGCAACAATGTCAGCAGACAATACTTTAGAAAATTCAACGTCGTCACAATATTGCGGTTAGAAATGTAAGTCCCAACGGAAATTAGGTTGAATATAATTTCTCCGGAAAATTTTAAAATTCTATGATCAACACTAGAAAGATTTAACCACAAATCCCGTTTCTAGCTGATGTAAAGATTTAATAAGTTGCCATATTTATAAAATTTTATGTAGATTGAAAGATTTTTAATTATTTTATATTTTGTTGTTTAATTATAATTCGATGTTTTACAAAAATAAAATATTGTCGAACATTGTGAACTTAATTGATATAATTAAATTCAAATGATTGATATCTCTAACTTAAGTCAAAATTCAAATCCAATTTTTACAAAAAAATCTGAATTTTAAACTTAAATTTAATATAATTGAAAATTTTATTTTTGTTAATTAAGTATTTTTGAAATGAAAAAATAACTTTAAAATATTTAATCATTTTTAAATCAGTATTTTGGATAAATATGGATTATACCATCAATTTTTTATTGTGTTTTTTTTAGAATTGAATTACTTATATATATAAAAAATCATTAAAACTTCAAAGTTCCTAAATCAATGTATCGATTGTCAACTTACATTATATGCTCGGCGTAAAACGGAATCCCTATATAAATAATAATAATAAGCGCATATTTGTCATATGAAAGTTAGAAAATGGGAATCTATGCAGCAGTATAGTAGGTACATGAAGTCGGTAATATGTTCTATATTACATTATAATATATAATGAGTTTTTATTATAAAGAAATCCACTTATAACAAACTTTCCCCTTTTAAATCTTTGCAAATAATTTTTTGTTCAGTCGCAAACAGAGAGCTCATAATAGATACATCTAAAATTATAAACCATAAGTAAATATTTACGTGTAACTATGAGCGTGCAGTTGTCAAGCTAATACTAATATGTGAAATAGAGTCTATGCATTCACCTTGGGGAATAAATAACAGTTTATTTAAATACTTACAGTATACCAGTTTCCACTATAATGATAAAGCCTAGAAAATATAAAATAGAATAGCACCAAAGAATTTCATAACAAAAGACTCATTGTAACGTAAATTCATATTAAGGTATATAGGACCACATTTGCTTGCTCTAAAGCGCTCCTTTATTGTTAACAGCAGTGATAGCAAAACTATGGTAGCAAAATTTAATTTTCAATATAATAATTTATTTATGCTCATTGTTATTGTCCTTTATTCATTTTCTCTATCTATCGCTGTGACTTTCGCAAGACACTTTAATTAAAATGAAACCGCGTACTTAAAATTGCAATGAAATGGAAAATTTCCATTTTGTAAAATAAATTATTCACATCCCAAAATTGTATTCCCATAAAGTTGTAAATAATTTTACCTTTACAATAAACTCGCACTATAAATCTAAATTAAAATAGATTCATGTATGAGGTATTTTCATTCAAAAAAACATATTTATGAATATACACAGTACAAACATAAACCATATTTAGCATAATTTTGATTATTATTAGTCCAGTCATTCTGGCTAAAAATTCACGAAAATGTGGTCAAATTGCTAACAAAGGTTTTATTATTGTAGATATACGTCCCCACTGAATATACGTCCCCATATACGTCCCCACATACGTCATCACTGAAGTGTCCCAAAAAATTCCATGACCCAATTTTTGTTGTTGCAATTTTTGTGTTTTTCAATTTTGAAGAATATAGGAGAGATCGGTGAATTTGAAGAAAAGGTTGATTTTAAAGCAAATAAATGCATTATTCACATTAAAAAAAAGTGTTGCTTATAATTTTATTTATCTAAATGTGTTCAACATATTGAAAGCAAAAATTAAATAAATTTATTGAAATGTTAACTTTCAGATACATTTGAATATAGTCTATTTTGTCTATTTAGCCGATTTTCATGTTTAAATTGAAATAGTAACTGATATTCAAATGTATCTGAAAGTAGACATTATCATATATTTATATAATTTGTGCTTACAATATGTAGAAAACATTAAGATAAATAAAATTATAAGCAACAATTATTTTACGTGAAGAAAATATGAATTATACGTATATTTTATTTAAAATCATCAATTTAATCAAAATTCAACGATTTCTCCTATTTATTCAACGTATTCATCAATATTAATCTGTTTTTATTTTATCCACTGCAAATTAAGTTAAAACTTATTTTTAAAACTGCTGGAGAAATGGAGTAAACATTAATAGTAATTATTAACCATATATTAGACATGTACAAAAATGTACTATATTATTAAATTATATATTCTTTTTGTTTCGGTAACCGTTAGATGCATATTTTTTACAACTAAACTTGAAAAAAATTGGATATAATTTTTTCATTCATTTACTGTAAATTATTTATAGAGTGATTTTTATATAGCAAAATTGAATACAAAAAATATGATTTTATTTCGATTATTATGGACATCAAGAGAAGTGGAAAATTATTCAAATTTAGTTATTATAAAATTCTACAGACTCATAAGCAATTATTAATTAGTTCATATTAAATTCTCGTCACAATTCCGAATAATTAAAAATTTAAAACTTATAAAACAATAACACAATAAATATCGAACAAAGGTGAATTTGCATTCACCAATTATAAAATAAACCTTCATTTAATTTAAATGTTTTTAAAGTTTTTAATATTTACAAAATAAATTTTATAGTAATATTTTAAATTTACCTGAACAGCTTCAATAGGAACAATATTTAAATCTCACCTTTTTATAAAATGTCTTCAAAGGTGATGGAACTTTGTGATAACTTACCCGAGGAGGAGGCTGTTCCTCACAGTTGGGGTCGACCTTTGCCCAATTATTATTCTCATGTCCATTATCCAAGGACTCTGCGTCTTCATGAACATCATTTTTGTGTTTGTAGTGTTTCACGAAGCATTTGCAGCAGCACATGTTTAGATAAAGGTAGCGGAAAACGTTGGCCATTACATCCCCTATGTTACTCAGGAAAATGAGCATGATTGGTATGCCGATTACAGAATAGATAATGCAGACAATTTGACCCCACATTGTAGATGGAGAGATGTGACCATAACCTTGAACAAAATTTTAATATTACAATATTATAATATAAAAAAATTAAGAAAAACTAGTTTAGTAAAAATTCTATCTCTGTTTACATTTATAGCTTCAAAATACTGTCTTCACATACATCAGATAACCTCAAATATTTAGTTAAATTAGTGCTCGATTTAAAAAAACAGATATAAAATAGTTCACGAAATTTTTAAAAATTTTTAAGTGGATGGTTGGTATGAAGTAGGTGGATGGTTGGTATGAAGTAGGTGGATGGTTGGTATGAAGTAGGTGGATGGTTGGTATGAAGTAGGTGGATGGTTG
>JAUZNC010008695.1:0-32757 GCA_034780395.1 Vannuccia rotundouncinata | reverse complement strand
ATAGAAGAACAAGATCTACCATTGAAAGGTGCATTGGAATTTTAAAATCAAGATTCAGATGTATTGACAAATCAGGTTGTAGGCTTCTATTTTCACCTGAAAAAGTAGTTACTATTATAATTGCCACTGCAGACAACAAAATCTACCAATTGATGAAATCCAAGTCCAACAAGTTATAAATAATGAGCAAGTATTTCCCGGAAATCATGTACCTCCTCCATTTAGAAGTGGTAGAAATGTTCAGGAACAACTTATTAGAGAACATTTTTCCTCAGAATTTTTCCTATAATTTTCAAAATATACATTTTGACTGTCATTCTCTATTTCAACTATGAGTTAAATTTATCTTTAACAACATTTTAAAGTTTTGTATTTTACTATTTTTTTTATTGTGCAACATATTTGTAACATTATTTGTAACATTAACAAAGTTGTTGTTTGTATTAAAATTAAATTTTAAAAAATGACACAATTGTTTTGTTTTATTGTTTACAAAATTAATCATATATATGAATACTATAGGTGATAAAAACAACATTAAAATATTTTAACAAATTTTATCAGGATAGTTTTAACACTATTTATCAGGAAATAATCAGAATCTCTGAAATGGATAAATAAATACATAATCCACTTGTATCAGAACATTAATAAATTTGTAAATACATACCTATTTAGACATTGTTTATGGTGATGTCTGCTTCATCATAAATATATGAACAGTTACACTTTTTTTCTATACATAAAAATTCAAATTAATTCAATTTTTTTTAATAAATTGAATAAGTTGGTTAATATTTAATAAATAGTATTAAAAAATTAATGATGACAAGTACACATTTGCACAATATTTTAATTTGAGTGTTAATATATGTCTAGGAGCCATATATAAATTTCTTGCTTGTTAAGCATTCATAAAATTTATTCATTTTAAAAATTAATTTTAGAAAACATAGATCCAATTATTGGAAGACGTAATGTGGCCAATTAGCCTAAAAGAATGTCGTGTGAAAATTGATTAAATTATTATAAATTTCAAATTAAAGATTAAATATTTTCGCAAAAATAGTAAAAATCTAATAAAATAAATTAAATTTGTTTGAATGACAAATGTATGGATTATTCAACGTTTGAAACTGTTATTAATATATAATTATTTTTTTGATGTTACATATTAATTAGTTTTGAACATTTGAAATTGTAAGAATGTTCTTTGAATGTTGCGTAGAATTGATTTGATTTTTTTTAAATTTGGGGATACAAATTAACTTATTGATTTTTGAATAAATTAAAAGTAATTTTTTGGATAAATTAAATAAAATATTTTGGGAATTACTGAATTGCTATTTGTTAAACCTTAGAGTTTAAAAACAAACAGTGCAGGATTATAGTCTGGTGGCAAAATGGGTAAAATAGTCTGGACCTTGCATTAAGATGTGCCAAACTTTTATTGCATTTGTGTGACCTATATGGTCTCTAGAGTCGGAAACCAGTTGATGCCACTCTGGCACCCTTGAGCATTTTGAAAAAATTGCAATTTTCCAAGATGGCCGCCATAAAATTTTATGTTGATCATATCTCGAAAACTAATCCACCAAGCAACATGGTTTTGGTGTCTAGTCATACGTTTTCTTGGTCTAGGAATCAAATAAAACCAACAGCCAGAACCCTACACCACTCTAGTATCACTAAAATAGAATAGAATTAATATAATCCAAGATGGCCGCCAAATTTGACCCTTTTTAAGCAAAATATATCATACCTTTTCCTCTGCTGCATATACGTGTTTATATATATATTTATTTGTGTTTGTCATGAATCTAATAAGAACTCAATAAACTTAAAAAATTATAAACAGTAAAAAAATTATTTCGTATGTTTTTTTGTGTATGAAAATGTTTCTTAGCCTTATTACGTTTCATATGTAAAAAAAACTTTTGTATGAAACTTTTTCGTACGTGTAACCTGATTAATGTGAACTGAGATTAGGGAGTTTCTGGGTTGATTCACTGATCAAACCTGTGATACTGATGATGCAATTTTTTTGCAATATTTTGCAGCTGCAGGGCATTGGAATTACTTCAGGCATGGAACAGTGTACCTTATGAAGATGGCAAAGATACCTATGGATCTCTTGAAACACTTCATGAAGGGTGAGCATGTGATGCGACACCAACTCGGATTGTGGAACGCAATTTGGTCTGATATGATGATCGAGACAACAGCAATGAGATATGGCCATAGACCGGCTGGAGTTATTGGCATCACTTTAAACCATAAAGCTCTGCAACGCTGGGCACTTGCTCCCCTATATCAAGCCAACTGGAAAAAGATTTACTGGACATGACAGAAAGCCATCATACAAAGCAAATGACTGTACACAAAGAAGAAAACAAAGCAAGAATAAAGGCTGATGCTGAGGACAGGCGTAGGCTGCGTGTGAAGCTTGATTCTTGCATCCCGGCTCTAACACCCAGTGAGCATCCACCTGGATTAGTTAACGTAGTGAGTGGCAAGCTGGCCCCCGACAAAGTGAATGTTAATAAAGCTTGTAGTATTGGCTGTCAGCAGCTGGCAACATTTCAGAATGGACTACCTGACAACTTCTATCAGCCTTCGAGCAAAGAAGTAGTAACCATGGAAGCAAGTAAAAAGTCCATTCAAATATGAAATGTAAACATGTATGACACAACGCTAATATACTCATGAGAAATTGCTCTCCAGCTGTAGCGGAATGTATCAATGGTTGAAGTTCTAAAGTTTGAACTAGCTCTGATACCAACGTCCATGTTTCTGGAGTCGGGAGACATGCGCACTAGTGGCTCAAAATCTGTTCTGAAGAATAGACTCGGTGTGCAGATACCATCAAGAACATCAGAATCACCTGGCGTTATTGTGATCGACGGCTGTGCTCTTTTATGGACAGTAAACTGGCCTGTTAATGGTGTTGTTGAGGACTTTGTTGATAATGTATGTCAAACTGTTCTATCGAAGCTGAAAAATGCTAATGTCAATTTAGTATTTGACCGCTACTATGACTACATCACTAAATCAGGCACAAGAGCAGCACATGGAAAAGCTGCCTGCAGATCTCACAAACTGAACAGCCAAACACAGCTACCCTCTCAGAATACGGTATTGACGAACACAGCAAACCCAAATCATTGACCTCATATGCACAGATATATTAAGCAAAGCACAGGTAAAATGTGAACCTTACCGACTGGTTGTCACTGGCTGTAGTGCTACACCAGAACAGGTGCTGCAGGGTCAAATAACTGACAGATTGGACTTACAGAAGAGCAGACAGAAGATATCGTACATAAACAACAACTTTTTGATGCAAATAATTATTCTTTTATTGATGATTTATTAGACATCGAAAATAATCCTTCAATCTGAGTCTTTGCCCATCAACAAGTGGCGTCAACAAAATCGTTTCTGGGAGTCATTGACGAAAATAGCTGTTGGTGAACTCAATAAATCAACTATATCCCATAACACATTGAAAAGAAATCAGTGGTCCATAAACTTTTTTCAAAGTATGGAACAATTTTCGAAATAGTCAACCAATTTGATTTCAATTAGATTCAATGAATTAAATGACACAATATCATATTTATCCACGAAGTAAGGAAAAAAGATCATCAATTTATACTATCAATGTCATCTGCTACATTGTCAAAGATCCACGTAAGAACCAGAGAACACATAATGAGCATACAAAAAGAAGATGAAAAAAGTGCGATGAGCCAACATTATAAGAAAGAACGCCCTAATTTTACACTTATTAACTCCTCTTTTAAAACATGAATTTTATATACTGAAAAAATTAACACATAGAAAATTAAAGAAGCATTATTCATCAAGAGGAATAAACCATTAATTAATAGAGACAAAGGTTGGGACATCATTAATTTAAAGAATTGAATACTTTTTATGTGACATTGACTTATTGACATTGAAACATTTCTTTCAATTTATTAAAGTGAAATAATACATATTTTATAAGTAAAATACTATTATATCTTAAAATTTAGTATTTTGAGTGTAAAGTTATATTAATTGTTATTGATGATTTCTATCTCTGAAATCTTCCTTTTATATTATCTATGTAAAAATCTTATAATTTATCTTTATTGATATTTTGAGAATAGAAATGATTTTGGATTTGAATTTGAATGTAGTAAACTTATTATAATGTATTGAGCGACCACGTCGTAAGGACGAAAATGTTCCATATACAGTTTTGAAGTTATTTAATCATCCGTTTTTATTTATTTCAATATTTATTATAATGAAACTTCACGAAGCCCACAAAATTATTAATTGTCAAAAATGTCTGATAATCTTAATACATCTTTTTCCATTACTCATAATAACGTTAAGTACCATTTAAAATTGATTATATATAAATGTATTTTTCGCCTGCCTGCCTGGTATAGCATCTATTTGTAATGTGACCCAATGCAATGCTGAATATGGATGTCCCTTTTGTATACATCCTGGAATACAAATTAAAAGAGGTCAAGGCTCTTCCAGATTGTATCCACATATAAGGGTATAAGGGAGCTAGCCATCGTCGTTTTTTAAGAGGTATACTTTTTAAAGGTTGATAGTAATTTGTTTGATATGTTTTATTACAAAATAAATTATTCATACTAAGTAGAATTATACTCTCTTTCTAATGATATCGAAATAAAATTTTTCGTTTAAGTAAAATTATATTTAAATCCACATTAAAGTTGAAACAACGGTCACTCCTTTGCAATCGCTAGTGCACGTCATGAATTTTTTAGCGGACTAGAGACCGTCGATGCTCTAAAATATGTGATTGGCTAAGAGCAAAAATCTTCGTCAACAAATTAAATCGACAAGGATACTTCTTTGGAAAAAGTGGCATTGAATTAAGTACATTGTTATAAATAAATACGCAGGTCATTTTGTCAACATATATCGTATATTTGTATGTATTATTATGATCAATACATTTTTAAAAATTAACAATTTAGGATTTTTTGCTGTAATTTATTAAACATATATAATTTTATAAATTCAGCTATTTTCACGACTATTATAGATATTCATTGAATGCTTTTTAACTATAGATATAAGTTATATATACGGACATATTTTTGAATGTTATGATTTTTAAGTAGGTAAATATGTCACAACAAACCATGAATTCAGATAGATACTGTGAAATATTGACAGATGTAGTCATTCCCTATTTCAGCAAGACGGAGCATCTCCTCATTACAGTTTGAATGCAAGAGACATTTTGAACACCAATTTACCGGATCGATGGATTGGAAGACGTGGACACATCGAATGGCCAGCCAGATCGATATTTGCGCTCAAAAGTATATGTCAATGGTGAAATATTTGACTCTATTCAGCAATTAACGACGCGAATTTTGTATGAAATTGAAGCCATTCCCTTGAAAATGTTTCGCGACTCAAGCAAGAACTTCAAGAAACGCCTGACTCTTTGTAGAGATGTTAACGGAGGTCTCTTTGAAGACTGAACTATTTTCACATGTTTGTTTTATGTAAAAAGACTATATTAATCATAATTACAGTATTTACTTAATTTGTATAATGTTTTTGGAAAATTTGTATAAACTTGTTTTTGGAAAATAAAATTGATTTTAGCGGAAGAGACTTATGGGACGCTAATTAATTTTTTACTAAAATTAAAAGTAACGAAACAGCTATATATATGGTATATAAAAATAAAAAGTTATGTTATCTCATTTATAAGCTGTAAATAATCACTTAGATTGCAGATCTAGTTAAATAACTTCTTGTAAATGTCTATGAGCTATAACTCAGCTGTGTAACACATTATTTTGCTTCAACAGAACGTTTTATCCAGACTACTCAACAGGTCTAATCCCGATTGGTCGAAATAAATTAGTTATTGTTAAAAAAACATTAATATTATGGAAAATCTAATTACTGTATAAAATTAATATATTACTATTAAGTATATTTAAATCTATATTCCTATACTATATAAACATCTACAAAAAATGTAATTATATTTTTCATTAACTGAATACGATGATAATTAATTTTAATAACTATATAGGTACTATAATAATATAATGTTTATAAAAAATCCAAATAATACTTACTTTTCACGAATTTTCCACTAGAGTTCTGTACGTCTTATCAGTGTGATTACTTGCGCACAATAAGTGTCATTAGCACAGAGCACTGAGTATTGTCATAAAAAAATACTGCAACTACTTGATTGGTTGAAAGGTCCGGTAGAGAGGGGGGTTCACTTTTTGGGAACGACGGAGACTCTTAAATTGGCCTTGAATCAGGAGCTAGCTACCGTCGTTTTTAAAATTTTACTTTTATTTGAAAGTGGTTATATTAAATGAAAATATTGATAATTAATATTAATCTTGAAAAGGTTTCAAATTTGAATATAGAAAAAAAATAAGATAATGATGTAAAACACTAAAAGACAACTTCTCAAAGTTACCATACTCCACGACGATTTTTCCCTTTTTTTTGGAAAAAATATTTTGAATCACCGTTAATGAAAATAATTTTTTTTGTTTTTTTCAATTGCATTATGAAAACGCTTAGTTATAATATACATACCTACAATATTTTTTTTGAAATGCTTTTTTATTTAGTTTATATTTTAATATGACTGTCTCTAGTCCACGACGGTCTCTTACTCCCTTACCCTACTGTGGGTGTTCTACTACGCACACATACTCAAGATATGTCAAAGGGAAGCGTGCGTAATACTGTAGATATGGAAACAAACAGCATTGTAAAACGTAAGTTTATTCAACAATTTTGTATCTACAATACTTCGTTTTATTTAGTTATAATGTTTACGTCATTCTCGCATTGAACGTTTTGAATGGCTACAAGTCCGTTAGGCGTTAAACCGTGGTGGAAGAGATGATTGCAAAAAGTTCATGATGAAAAAGTGATTTACTATTAAATTAACCGTTCTGTCATTTTTCTGTATATCTGGTTGTGCCCAGACTCTGATGCAAATAAATATATGCACTACCAACTATATCAACAAAATACACCTTTGTTTCAGTTTATTTATATTAATAATAATGATTTACTTAACCAGATACATTAAGTCATTATAGTTATTGCATTCATAGAGAAGTCATTGTAACTTCTTGTTACTTCTAGTGAGATTCTCACTTGTCACTTGCGAGGTCATTGTAACTTCTTGTTACTTCTAGCGAGATTCTCACTTGTCACTTGCGAGGTCATTGTAACTTCTTGTTACTTCTATAGAGATTCTCACTTGTCACTTGCGAGGTCATTGTAACTTCTTGTTACTTCTAGCGAGATTCTCACTTGTCACTTGCGAGGTCATTGTAACTTCTTGTTACTTCTATAGAGATTCTCACTTGTCACTAGCAGGTCATTGTAACTTCTTGTTACTTCTATAGAGATTCTCACTTGTCACTAGCAGGTCATTGTAACTTCTTGTTACATCTAGCGAGATTCTCACTTGTTAATTCTCGCCAGATTCTCTAATGACGCTTCTCACGAGATCTCAAGAAATTTTAAGAAATATGGCTTTGGGAGAATAATATCAACGTTTCTGAAAGACTTCAATGATTTAGAACAAAATGGTTTATGCATTGGAGGAATCCTAAGAAAAATACCATTCTTCGGATTAGTTGCTGATAATTTAGCAGCTTATCAAATTGATGGTTTTGTTGAGAGGTTTAGTTCATTTAGACCAAGCAGATTTTGTACAACATCAAAAGACATTATACAAACTGTTCTACCCTGTAAACTGAGAACCCGTGAAGGCTATCTTCAAAATTTGGATAAAGTGAATAAAGATTCATCTTTACGTACAGTGTATGGTATCAACACAAAGTCTGATTTATCACCTTTTCAATCATTCCATTCAATCACTCTTTTCCGTCAGATATAATGCATGATTTTTGAAAGGTTTTGTACCTATGGAACTAGGATTGCTGCTACAATATGCTGTTAGTCATGGCTATGCGTCATGGGAATTAATAAGCAATAGTATCATGAAAATTTCGTATGTTGGCAGACAAGTCTGACAAACCCCCCATGTCTGGGAAAAAACAACAATGTAGAGGTAAAGCTTCGCAAGAATAGTGCTTCGTACGTCTTTTTGGATTGATCTATTCAGAAATTTTCCTGGTTGAGGATGTGTGGATTGTATGGAAGCTTTTACGACAGTTGGTTGATAGGTTCTTTTGTCCTAGAATTCCAAAAGAAGAATTATCTCTTCTTCAACATATTGCAACCGAGCACATTTCCATGATAAAAAACATATTTTCCTGCTGTATCAATAACAACTAAACTTCAATGGACAATTCTTTATCCTGATAATATCGAAAAACTGGACCATTGAGCGTTTATTATTGTATTGAATAAATGAATAACCCAGGGGGTTCAATTTACCTCATAACACCCATGGACTAAACTTTGTTATATTAGACTACTATATGTATATATTAAATTAATTTGATTAAAATCGGATAATCTATATGAGTGCTGTGCAAACATCTCTACCATGAATACAGTAGAAGTATTAGGATAGGGGAGACATCCTATAGCCAATCTTTAGTGAGGCGCGCACAGCAACAGATCTTTAAGAAATTTTGCGTAAAGGTACATCTTCATATGATCTTCAATAACCCTTATTGTCCTGGCAACCAATTACTTATTTTTAAAATGGCGGCAAATTCAAATTTTAATTTGTCCGTCATTTTAACCAAAATCTTGTTTTCAACGTCGCAAAGGCAATAATCGATAAAATGTTCTACACGTTGTATTAGAACCTCAAAGTGATTGGTTGCTTAGTTACCAAATGGCGCCATTTTTTAAATTTTGAAACAGCCCTAAATTTACCCTGTTTGTACCATGTCAGTTTAAAAGTTCGAAGGAGACCTCCGATTAAAAAAACCATTGACATCTACCCCAACGAGAATCAATAACCCTGGCCTATTTTTTTTTAAATAATATACATTAATCATCTTTATCACATGTTAAAATATTGAGGTCATAGATATTAACTAAATTGTTGTAATCCCCATTTCAAAATACTATTTTTTTAAATTCCTATGGGAATTTCCAATGTAAAAAAATTTTCAAATTTTTTTTAAAAAAAACGTAAAAATATTGTAAGTAGTATAGTAAAGTATGATTTATAAAAGTTACACATCCTATATCTGCACCACAACATCCTAATATTGACACTACAGTAGAAAGATCAACTCCACTCAAGCCTGCTAATTATGCACATACATCCCCAATTCAAAACAAGAAGACATAAAATTCGATTTAGCCAGCCAAACCCCTCTCACCCTCAACAAACAATACCAATATCTTGACTCGTCCTGTGAGTCACTGAACCACCTAAATTGCACTCCTTTTAGTCAAAAATTGCTTTAGATCTTTCATTAAAAGAGAACCAGAAGTCGAAAATTAGGAATGAAAAAATTAAACAAATTATTTTTTCATGAAATAAAAGGAGTACCAATGACTTCCCATCAGATCTAGAAAATAATCCACATGTCAAGCAGATTAACTTTCTTGGTATTAATCTAAACTCAAAGTTGATAGTCTCAAGTCATATTAATAAGCAGATTAAAAAATGATCGCATACATATTTATGCAATCAAAATCTACATGCACAATGGCCTCAGTTTAAAGAACCAGAACAGAACTCTGTATTTCAAGCTAAAGAACTGAATGAATTAATGTATGACTCTCCATGATGGTGGACCCTCGCTTCAGTCACAGACTGCCAAAGAATCAACAGCTTCCTACACAGATGTGAAAAATTTAAGATATGCAAAACTCAAAAACCATTCATTGATATTAGAGTCAAGAAAAGCATGAAAAGAAATTATTCAAAAAATACTATCAACAAATATTTTCAATTATGAATATTTATCTGTAATGCTCTCTGCACTTAACAGGTTGTAAATAAAGCTGATAATATTTTTTTCATTATAAGAAGCCAGTTAAATGAGTAGCACCAATTTTGATATAAACAAAACAGTATTGTGGGATATGGTTGTTTTTGGCAGAAGTAATCCAAGAAAGTTAATGGACACATTGATTTATTACTTTGTCTTAAGTTTTCTTTATGGGCTTGTAAAAAACCTTGCGAACTGAATTTTGGTGAAAAGAGTCAAATGTCAATAGAATTTCATTCTGAAGAGTTTGAAAGACTTTGCTGCATGGTGCAATTCTCCAAGAATCAATAATTTGGTATCAATCAGAGTCAAAAAGAATCAAATGTTATGTAAATGTATTTAGTTATGTATAATCTGGACAATGCATTTTAGTTCTTGAATTATTCAGGGTAACCATACTTTTTACCTTTTGAATTCCAGGACCAACTACAAAATTCCAGGAACTTTAAGATTGATTTAAGTGCCTGACAAATGCATAAATTATGGATATATTAAACATTTTCTGCGAATTTTAATTATATTTATTATATAAGATGTATTCCTAAAAATAACAAATTTATATACTGAATAGTCAGAAAGGTATAAGAAACTTTTTCTGCTGAATTTTAATTAATATCAAATATTCTGAAATTATCATTTTTGCTGATTTTTAATAAATATCTATATAAAATACTGATTTATCATTTTCTGCAGATTTTCAACTAATTATACAGGGTGGGGCAAAAGTAACTGAACCAAGCCATAATTTATTTAATCATAATCAATGATTACATTATTTTCAAGACCAGTGTTTTTCTTAAAGAGATCATATATAACATAGACTTTGTAATCATAATTGATGATTGCATTATTTTCACAGACAGTAGTTAGCAGGGAATGGCGAACTTTATCTGTTAACCAGCATGTTTTTTTAATTAAAAATTACTATACCATGAATTTACTATGCTATAAACATGTCAAAGATCAACAAGAAAAAAATTTGAGTCACCATGTCCTTCAAGTCAACAATTGTTGATCTCTTGTGAAAGTTCTCCATTACAGGGTTGGTTTTAGATACCCAAAGACTGGTCATCCAAAGTCTGCCTGATCTGAAGAAAATTATGCTATGGTCATTGCTGCTTACATTCATAGTCCCAAGAAATTAACAAATTGAACATCACAGAAACTAGACTTTTCTAGATCACCTCTTTGGTGCATCATTGGACTTAAACCCTACAAGCCACACTGCTTGCATGCTCTAAGTGAAGATGATCCGGACAGCCTGACAGGAGATTGCAATTTTGTAAAACGTTTCTTGCTCATCTTACAGATTCCCTGGGACTATTGATAACATCCTTTGGTCAGAAAAGGCTTGCTTTAAGTTGAATGGCCATGTTAACAAACACAACTGTATTTATTGGTCTGATGTAAACCCCCATAATATTACCACAAAAGAAGAAAACCTTCCCAGTATCACTGTTTGGGGTGGTAGGACAAGTGTGGGTCTTGTTGCACCATTTTTCTTGGATAGCTATTACTGGTGTCACATATTTGAAAATGTTAACTGAGCAACTTTGGCCAGTTATTTCTCAGAGCCTGGGAGTCAATGACCTATACTTCCATCAAGATAAAGTACCCCCACACTATGCCAATAAGGTTTGCAATTGGTTAGATGAACATTTTCCTGGACAATGTATATACATAGGTGCTGTGGACCAGTTCAGTGTCTAGCTCTCTCTCTCTCTCTGGACCACACTCCATTACGTTTTTTTTGTAGAATCTCCAGACCTTTGTAAGAAGATATGTCAGTGTGAAAGACTGCTGCAATGTTGAGGAACACCTTTTTGAGCATTTGTAAAGCTTATTGTAATTTTCACATATTAATTGTTCAAATAGTTTATCATATCATTGACTATAATTCATTGACTATAATTCAGATTATAAAAATATAAGGCAATCCTATAGATTCCTGCATTAAATTATTTTTATTTTAAAAAATGAATTTGTTTATTTTTTTATGATCTCTGTTTTCTGTCTTATCCCACACACACATATTTCAATTGTGAACCAAGTAGAACCAGCTTAGACACTTCCTGAACTATTTATCACACATCATAAATTATCCCAAATTACTGCTGATAATTTGTCCTGTATCCAATGGTGTGCAAGTCATGGGCTACTGAAGAATGCATTTGATTGTATTCACTGCAATATACCAATGTCCTTTCAATTTCAGGAAGGCTTGGATTACACTGATGGCTACTGCTGGTCATGTAAGACTTGTAGGCATCCCCATAGTCTTTGTATAGCTTCTTTTTTTAAAGATAGCCAACTCACATTAATTCAACTGATCAATACAGGGCTCGCAATTTTCGCTCAAGAAAAAACTGGAAATTGTTTTATTATAGTTTTATGCTAAATATAATACAAAATAACTATATAACTATGATATGAAATGATTGTCAAATACCTGTAAATCCAGTTTTTACCAGAAAATTACAAGCCCTGTCAATATCATTTATGGTGGTCCACAAACATTTCCTCTATGATTATTATGGCAGAGAGTCAAATTAAATGTTGAAACACATTGATGGACTGGATTCAGTTTATTCTCGATATTTGTGCAATGTATCTAATTGACCATTCAATGCAGCTGGGTGGTCCAAATTGGGTGGTGGTGGAGATAGATGAGAGTAAATGCATGCATTGCAAATACCACAGAGGATAATATCATGAAGGTCTCTGGGTACTTGGTTTTGTAGAACAGGAGACCAACAAATGCTTCATGGTGACAGTCAAAGATCAGACAGCTGCCACAATGTTACAAATTATCTGCAGACACATTCTTCTGGAAACAAGAATAATAACTGATGAATGGCAAGCCTATTGTGCACTTCCAAACCATGATGTAATGAACCACACATTACATTTTGTGGATTCTAATGATCCCACTCTGCATACAAATGGGATTGAAGGAAATTGTAAGGCTAAGTTTTGTGCTATGCATGGCACCAGTGATGACCTGTTTCAGTCATATCTTCAGAAATTCATATGGCCCTCTTTTTTCACAGACAATCTTTTTGGCAATATTCTTTATTGAAGCCAACATTACTATGCTGTTTAATACACTTTCTATTCATGTTCTATATTTATTAATACATTTATACACATTCTATTCATTTTCTATATTCATTTATATATAATTGTAATTGTAAATGTAATACTTCATTTATATTAAAATTGTTCAAATATCATAACAAATTTTTTGATTTTTAATAATTTTTTAATAATTTAATGTGGAAATATATAGGATTGCCAAATATAATCTGATGTATAAATAACTTGCTGAATAAATAAATTTTAAATATTTTTGGTTTGGTTATACATTAAGTAGTTTTCTGAACAGTTCAGTTGCATGATCAGGTGAATCAGCCATGCAATTAGGTGATAGGAAATTAACATGTATACATATGAATAGTGCAATGATGATCTTTTAAATATTTTGGAGACAATATCAACAAGAAATGAGTGAAATATCATTCCCATGATTAGAGTTGAGACAAAAGAATATTAAATGCTTAGAAGAATAAATATATTATATAATCATGGCCATCATTCATTATACAGGATTATATGTTAAGCTGTTTTATATGATTGATAATTTAATCACTGTTAACATAGATTTACATTCATTTGCAAATTCATTAACCAATCAGAATTGCTTAAAGTTTCAGAGAAAATAAATCTATATTCTAATAACTGCTATAAAATTAGAATTATTGAATAATAATATTATTTGGTATCTTACTTAAACCATCCATGCCTGGTAGAGCTATTTTTCCAGATTTAAGAGCAAAAATTATAATATTGCCTTAAAATTTAACTTGCACTGTGAAACTGGTTCTTCAAAATGTACTTCACTAGCCCAAGAATGGAACAAAGCATAATTTGAGCTGTTGAAAAAGATCACTTTGCAATTTCAAATCTAATTCATTTTGAATTGGCAACTGCTTATGGTCAGGTCCTATCCAGAACTTAAGCTAATTGCTATTTTTCCTTATTTGCTGGCTTACATGTCTGTGAAAATGTTTAAGGTTGTTTTTTCTAGAATGCATATAAATGGTTATTATTTTGTTTGAGAAATAATTTTTAAAATAATTTTAAATTTTAAAAAATATATTCAGACTTATTAAAAAACTAAATGTTTTATTTTAAAAATAACAGATAAAATTATGTTTTAATTAATATATTTATCATTTATACCTATAAAAATTAATTATTACTTTTATGAAAACATTACTATCTATGATTTTAAGACTAATGCAAAATCTAATTTTATTGATTGGGATTTTTAAAATAGCTGGTAAGTATTATAGATGATAATAATAAAACAAGTTATGTAGCAATATTACACACAATAAAGGTAAGGACTTATATTATATGAGGCACTATTATAATACCATAATTTTGATAACTCATGGCAGGAAATCCTATACCAGTGGCAGATTTAGGTGGGGGGGTGCAGCCTGGAGAGTTCAGAGGGCTTGCTGGGACACCCTCTGGTTTAAAAAAGTTAAACAAGTTAAAGAAAAATGCACTTTACCCACCTGTGCTGTAATTTTAAAAATAAAAACATATTTTTATTGTAAAGCTTCATTTTATTTATTAAAGCATGTGCACCCATAGATATTTCCTACTCCACTCTACATATACTGGATGAGATAAAGTTTGATAATTTTCTAGTTACAAAGATAAAGTTTGGTAATTTTATAAATTTTAACTTTTTCTTATTAAAACATGTTTTTGTTATCAATTATCAATCTAGACTAAATTCACTTTTGCTTATATTTGTTATATAGATATAGACATTCATGAATTGTATATCAATTTTTTGTTAAACAACCTTAAAGAATGACTTTTCAGAATGCTTTCAAACAAGGTTTATATTATGTACTTATTAATTATGCTTGTGCATGCAAAATACTTTATTAATAATATAAATTTTTGTACATAACATTACCATACAACGGCTGGGTGATTTTAATGCAATTTATATTATAAAGTAATTTAATCAAAATGTAAAACATAATTTGGAAGTAATTTGGTTGTACAAATCTATAGTAACCTCTTTTGATTTGCAAGATAACATGAATTATGATGAGTAAATAATATTTTGATTTCCCATTAAGATTATATTTAACAATAAAAACTGTAATTTCGTGTCTTACTTTTTTTCGTTGGTAAAGGAACGGTTACTACGCAGATTAAAAAACAATTTAAATTTTATTTATTTTAAAGATTCATTTACTTACTTTGAAATATTAAAACAATCAAATTCATCTTCGGACGATAACTATATTTCATTTATACTTTTTAGATCCGTATTCAGAATCCTACCTCGAGTAAGACAGCGTTAAGTTTAAAACTGGAAAATCAATAAAAAATAATTTAAATTATCACAAATATATAATTCTCCCGAAAATATATTATATATTGACATAAATATATTTAGCATATAGAACAAAATAAGACAAAACTCATAATATGTATAAAATTTAAATAATTTACTGGTGTAAAGATATTTTTACCCATTTGGTATACTTCACAGCTCTATTTGTAAAAGTATGGGCCGAAAAAGATTTCAACATTTTGTCATAATTTATCCTTTTTTATTTAGCAAAAAATTTATTTATAAAAAATATAAGAAAATATATATATATTTCAATGGTACAAACCTTATGAAAGAAGAATCTCAGAAATAAAAAATCCTTCGCGATTAAACTAACAAATTATTTGTCAGAAGGTATAGCCCAAGAGATAGAAGAATCTCGAAAACGTAAATTATTAGGTGTAAAACGTATAATCCTATCGATCTTACACCTATCCTATAGGATTAAGTCCACAGGATCCTGCTGGTTCTAAAGGATCATCTGCCAGCAGAAATCTGTAGGATCGGTAGGATGGTCTTATATACGATCAATATAATATAAGATGCGTAAGACCATCGTCACCCAACAAACAATTTTACGCAGAAGGCCAGTTTTTTTGGATAAATTTCCAATTATTACATTTGCAACGTAGCAGCAACGAAGCGCAGATACTGCAATGACGAATAGTTTATAGTATTTTTGTATATTTTGAACTGCAATTGCTAAATATATATTGTTATAGATTATTAAAAAGTTTCATTTAATTTTTTTACAGATTATATGCAATAAAAAAAATTCTGAGAACTGTTCTTAAATTGTGAAAGGGTTTAAATAATTATTGTGTGACATTTTTGATTTCATTTCATGCAGAAAACGGAAAGAAAAACCTTTTATGAATATTTACAGTAGTTATAACAACAAAGCGCAAAAATTAAATATTTTAATTAAAAGCAGGTGCTCTTTTCGTCTTAAATTAGGACGGTAATAATATAAGTTTTATAATTATTAAATTGTATATTTCCAGCTTTAAACATTTAGAAAGGATCTAGATAAAATTCTGAACAACTTTTAGAACATTCATCTCATTATATTATCATAGTAGTCTGCAGTTATGCAGTTCATATATACTATATAACCAATTGTTCTCATTGGTTTTTCTCATTTTTTATTTTAAAGTTCCATAGCAAAATGATCTGTGGTTAATTGGGTTATCTATGATGTTTATTCTATATTCCTCCCTAGTACCCACAGAAAAGCTCCGGTTTATTTTGAATTCTGTAAAAAAAATGTGGACAATTACATTTTCAATATATGGCAGTATTTACTGTATCATTTAAAATAATAATTAAATTTTAATGAGTAGAACTCTAGCAGACAATTCAGCAGATGATTCAATTCATAAGGGTCTTCCCTTATGAATTGAATCATCCGCTGGGTTGAATCATCTGCTGGGCTGAATCGTCCTAATTAATCTTCCAAAATAAATATTTTGTAATTAAATATCGTTTTTGAGTGTATCTGAGTTAAAATAATTATAAAAATAAATAAAAAATTATTTTGGTAAGGGTCCCTCCTCCCTTATGAATTGAATCGTCTGCTGAAACGTTTGCTGGATTGAATCGTCCACTGGGCTATAATGAATAAAAGTAATGTTTGTAAACATTTTTATTTATATATTTGAAATAGACATTGCATTGTTTAAAGTCGATTTTAATGGATAACCATAATATATAATCGCGGGATCACAGTTATAATTAGCAGTGTTTTCAATGGCCAGTTTAATGAAAACAACTAGATAATGTATTGGATGCCTGTTATTTATTAAATACAAGTAAATTGGAAAAGCCGGTTTAAAATAGATATTAATATTGTAAGGGTCCCCCCTTATGAATTGAATTGTCTTCTGAATTGTCCACTAGAGTTCTACTGGTTAAATTTTAACAATAAGATATATTATATAAATTTTATATTATACATATATATATACACATACACCTATAGGTGTAAAAATAAGGTGGACATGCAAGGGCCCTGCCCCTCAATTATAAAATGTAAGGTCAAACATATATTTGTGCCACCCTAAAAATTATTGGTAGATTTCTTTTACATGGCTAATATATTATATTATGTAGTTATAAAATAAAAAAATGAAATAAAATTTACTAGATACATTACAATAACTCTACATATTGTGTTTATAACAAGATTGTATAGATAAGTTATAACATCACCAATCCCTCTGAATTACCTAAATATCATCAAATTCAAAAGAAAATTAATGAAGGCATTGAAAATCAGCAATATTTATAAGTTGAAATGGACTATAAGCTTATGTTATGTTAATATTATGTTAATTATTTGAATTTATCTTTATGTAGTTAATGGCTTGATACTATGGAATTATTAAGATAATTGCTAGATAATGTATGTATTAGATTCATAACAATATATTCACTGCAACAGTAAAGACCTACTTTTTACTTACCTTTTATTTCAGTAATATTTATTACTATACAATACAATTCTATATTACTATGTTCTTTAATTACAATACTAATTACTTAATATTTAATACCACAATTTGGCATTGTAAACAGGATATCAATTTCTTATTAATATTTTAATACATACATTACCTATTCATTAGAAAAAATTTATATTATCTGTAATAGACAAACTTGTTTCAGAAAATATACTCCAACCAATTGAAAGCAATCAATGGGCAACTCCAATTGTAACTCCACTAAAAGCTGATGGTTAACCAAGAGAGTGTGGTGATTTTAAAGTTACTGTGAATCCACTACTTAAGCAGAAAGCAAGCACAACTCCAGAACCAGAAGATGTCTTCAGTGCTTTAGCAGATTTAGCATTTGAGAATGCCAAAGAACTAAATTCTACATCTTTATTTGTACAACCTCCGCCAATTTCAAGAAATTCTCTGATTCAAGAAACAAAGAAATGCTATGGACTAGTTATTGCAGCTTTTAAAAGAGGTTTCACAAATTATACTTGAAAAAGGAAGAATTATCTTCAAGTCCAGATGGTTTAATTTGCTGGAAAGATCTTATTGTTATCCCTCCTATATTTTGGAAAGAAATGCTGCAACAATTACATTATTTTAGTATGACTTTTTCTAAAATTCTTCTAAATAATTTAGAAATTGTGTCCCTTCAATATAAAAAAACATTCCAATGCCTGTGTTATAATGATGCATCTACTAAGGAAAATTTTAAAATAGTATATTAATAAAATTATCTATTCAAAAATAAATCTTTTGGTAATCATATCAAAAATGTGTGAATTAATCCATGCAAGGCATATAAAAAATTTATTTGCAGCTCTGCCCAAGTAAAAAATTTCTAGATAAGACAAACAATGATTCATTGTTTTAAACAACTAGACTTAATTAGTAATATTACAATTTTCTTCTCTAGATTATTAAACTACTATTCTTTATATATGTGAGAGTGTAAGACAGCATCTGATAAAAGTGTATAAAATCAATAGCATGTAGATTTGGTTTACTTCATGTTACTAAAAATATTTGATAATATTGTAATAATTCACTAATATTTGACTACATAAATTTTCTTATTATTGTATATTTAAAAATTTTATATATAAAATATATTCAAAAGAACAACAACATATTATTACTGCACATGGCCAGTGCTTGGCAGGGCATTAGCCGCCCCCCTCCAATAATTAATGCTTGTTGGTTAATTAATTAAGTGCCTGTGGGTTTTTTACCCTGTTTTAGATAAAACACTAGTTGTTTTTATACAATTATCCCTTCCCTAAAAACAAATAAAATATTTATACAGACAACTGTAAAGATTTGTGTTCAATCAATGGACATGTCATTTTGTTTTGCATCTTTAATGGATTTCATTATAATATCAATCATAGTTAAGTAAAGGACTTCTATTTATATAGCTTAACAAAGAAAATACATTTTTGGAGATATAATGATATGTTGTCGGGTAAACAGTGTTTGGGTTGCATGAGTAGCCCCCCAATGTAAAAATGGCAGTGCTGACCATGCAGCATAAAGTCCAAACAGTTGATGACTTTAAATTTTTATTACCTATTTGGAAAAATGAAAACTGATGACTTAAATTACTGTCTCATGGTCAAATATTGTTCAAACAGAATTTTTATAAAGCCCTCTTCATCCTTCCCTCTTTATCAAAAAACAAGGCATCCTCAAAAAGCTTTGAATACAAATACAGCTTTCAACTAATATTTATTGCAATGGTTAATGGCAAGCATCCACTTTTGTGGAAGGCTATGGTTTGTTAAAAAGCTAAAATATATAATTTAATAAAAGTCAATGGTAATGTTAGTATTGGTTTTAAATATTATAAAATTATTAAAAATATGATTATAATGCATATAATCCATCAAAATTTTAATAAAAGTATGACAAACAATTACATAAATTTGATATTGAATTGAATAAAAAATATATTAATAAGACACATTCAGGCAGGACATAATATTAATTTACACATTTTTTTATAGATCACTTAAAGTTAGATTTAGAGCCTTACAATTCATTTTTTGTACATTATAAATTAGCTTTGTTGTCTTATTATGCAGGACATTTGAGATATACTGACATTCATTACCACTACTCAAATATAAGAATAACATCCTAAGGGAAAAGTAATTAATTAAGGAACACAAAAAAAATATTATATCTGGTAAGAAATGGATAAATTCCTACTGTCCTAATCTTACCAAAGACAAACAATGATAGGTTTTTACAAAGGCTATTTGGAAAAAATTATTAAAATTATATTTTGAAACCTAGTTTCAATGTTTACAGATATCAATTTATATAATTATGTTGCATTTATGCTCTTAATCAGGATTTTGCATTGAAACTCTTGATCAGGATTTTGAATTGAAGCTCTTAATCAGGATTTTGCATTGAAGCTCTTGATCAGGATTTTGAATTGAAGCTCTTAATCAGGATTTTGCATTGATGCTCTTGATCAGAATTGTACATTTTGACGCTCTTAATCAGCTGCCTTTATATGATCTATAATTATGATATTTTTCAATTTAAATTGTTTAATATTTTTGCTACTCGGCTCAACCAGATGTCAATTGTTCTGGTACAAGTTGGCCAATGCGGTAATCAAGTTGGTTCTCAGGTGCTCTCCACTCTGATCACCGACTGCCAACAGAAATACCCTTTCAGTGAAGGATACTCCACCTCTCTCGAAGAAGACTTCTGTGAAACGTCAAAGCAGCGCTTCTTCTTCGAGAATAGCAAGGGTACACTGGAGGCGCGAGCAGTGATGATCGACATGGAGGAGAAAGTGGTTGACCAACTTCGTGCCAAAGCGACCAAATCCGGAAGTTGGGTTTACGCGCCGAACAGCTTCTATTGTCACAAGAAGGGCGCTGGTAAGAGTGGCGATGGTTGTAAGGTTGATATTAACAAAACTTTATGATGGTTGAGAATGCTTCATTCTTTGATGAAATGTGTTCCAATTGTGTCCACAACTGAACAGATTTGTACTCTTTCAATGACACACATTAGGCAACAACTGGGCTCAGGGCTTCAGCCTCTTGGACGGTGTCATGTCCGCGGAAATCGAGGAGATGACGAGGAGGCAGTCGGAGCGCTGTGATCGTCTGGACGGTCTGGTGGTGAGCATGAGTCTTGCAGGAGGCACAGGGTCGGGGGTTGGAACCAGAGTTTGCAGGTAGCTTCTTGCGCAACAAGTTTCATTAACACGAATCTTGTTCAACTGGGAATCTCTCTCCTCAGCCTCCTCTCCGATCTGCATCCGCGGTCCAGTCTCCTGGGACTGGCAGTGTGGCCCTACTCACGTGGGGAGGTGTCGGTCCAGGCCTACAACACCGTTCTCTCGCTCTCTCATCTGGTTGGGCCTGCGGCGCTCACTGGACGCAGTCTGGACGGCCTCATTCTCTGTCAAAATGACGTTCTTCATGACATCTGTGCGAAACGTCTCAGTTTGAAAGCTGTTTCGGTTGACAACATCAACTCCCTGATTGCCCACCAACTGGCTGGTCTTCTGCAGGTGGGAATCTTTCTTGGTCTTCACCCCAGTCATGAATGCTAATTCCCGTTTGTATGTCAACAGCCGGTCCAAGAATCCAACAGTCCGGTCTCGGATCTTGTCTCAAACCTCGCCAGTCACCCCGACTACCGATTGATCCAGCTGCGCTGTCTGCCCTACATGGCGGATAAGTGTCGCGAGTTCAGCTCCTACTCTTGGCTTCAGACCCTCAAACATCTTCGTCAAATGCTGATCGCTGATGCTCCTATGGAAGAAGGTTAATTCTTGCAGTTCAGTGACTCCTACATTCGCCTGCTTCATCCCTTCCCAATCTTTTCTGATCTAGGAGTCGACTGGAATGTTCAAGCTCACAATCGACGAGCTACATACGTCGCAAATCAACTGGTGCTTCGGGGGAATCAGGCGGATTTTGCTGACACGAGCACACTAAGCCAGACGCGTCTCTGTGCTCCATGGTTACCGGAAGAAGCTTCCATGTCTCAATGGCGGCACACCAGACCTTTTCGTTGCTATGAGCAGTCTGCCTTTTTGGCTAGTAACGGACAAGGGTGTCTTGCTCCATTAGAAAACTCTGTACGTAAAGCTTGGACCATGTTTGCTTCAAAAGCATTTCTCCACCTTTATGCCAAATATGGAATTGAAGAATCTGATATTCTCGACTCTTTCGCTGGAGTGGAACAAATACTTCATAACTATCGTGATTTGGGACAAAAGTAATCAGTTTGATTTGGCATTTCATTACGATTGTATTTCTGTATTTTATATTTTTGTAACTAGCTTGTATTTCATTTTTTATGTAAATATTAATTATGTATAGTATTTTTTATTGCAAATCCTGTTATTTTTCTCTAAAAGATTTTGCAAAATAGCATACCAGATATTAATTGAGATTGTATATTCCATCGTATTAGACAACTATGTATTTTTCTTGAAACTTTGCATCGTATGATATTAAAATATTAATGTTTTAAATGTCACTGTTTTTAATGTAATCGTTGATATTTTTAATATAAATTTTGTGTCTTATATGCAAATATAACATTTAGTTTAGCAAGCATTTTGTAAATAATCTAAACATTGCAAATGTGCGTCATGAAGGAACAAAACAACCACTTAGAGAACCGAAATTATAATTAAAGTTCGTTTAATGTATTAGTTTTAGAAGTAATGATTCATATTTCTGAGAGACGTCAAGCCAAAAAGAATGTTCAATCTTAAGTCCTGTGCAACATATGTTGCATTTAAGTCAAGGGGCTGTTCTGAAATGACGTCACACTTGAAGGGGGTCGTGAAAATCTGACGTAATATTTCCCTTATTTTTGTGCATGTTTTTAAGTGCAATAAGAATTAGTAAACTACAGATTGAATATAAATTCCCTAAATTTTATTAATTAATATGTAGTGCGTAATTGACATAGCAACAGAAAAAATGTATATTAAATCAAGTTATATTTTCATTGATTCATTGTTCTTAACAAGTTATACAGATTTGTAGGAATATAGTAACTTGTATTGTTTACTCATGAGGGCTATTCTGAAATGACGTCACACTTTTTAGAGGGTATTTGAACCCCCTTGTAACACTTCGTCACAAAATGAGACACCCAGCCCCCCTTCAAAATAATTTCGCATTTAATTGGTAACCCCCCCCCCCCCCCCAATTCGAAAATAAATTTATATTAATGTTTTTGTTGAAATGAAAACAAAAAGTCACACAATACCTAATCAGTTTAACCCTATTGCTATAAAAATTAATGACATTTATGGAATTTATATTCCATCTGTAGTTTACAAATTTTATTACACTTGAAAAAACATGCACACAAATAAGGAAAATAGGACGTCACATTTTGTACTACCCCGTCACGTTTGTCATATTTTTAACGAACGCCGCAGTCCCCTTTCTTAAGTATGACGTCATTTTAGAACAGCCCCATATATAATTATTTCTTGTTTTGAAATCACATGCATTTAAAAAAATGTTTTTATATACTTACTAAAATTATAATATTCAGCTTTTGAATTATTTTACAAAATACAATTCTAGTGTGACTTTTTGTTTTCATTTCAAAAATAATTACTATAAATTTATTTTCGAAATATGGAGGGGGTGTCTAATTTTGTGATGAAGTATGACAGAAGGGGAGGGGGTTCAAAAAGCCTCTAAAAAGTGTGAAGTTACAGGGCCGTAGCACTGTTTTTGAACATGGTACGGCTCATATTTTCTTAGGGCCCCTTCCCTCCCCTTAATAATCCTACAAAAATAGAATTTTAAATGCGAAAATGAAGTATTATAATATATAATTATGTAACGTAATGGAGATTAATTTATACATAGGTACTTTTATAATTCACAGGTAATACATACAAATTTAATAAGAATTTACATCAAAGTCGATAGATCGAAATAAGAATCAACACGTTACATAAAATGTATAAGTTAGACTTATGTTTCAAACTGGCCCAAAACTGATTTTCTGCTGTCTTTTGTAGACACGAAATCATTTCCTATATCTTTCAAACTGAGCTGATCAGTCCGATGCTTATGAACGTTCAAAATCATGATACTGTTAAGTCTTTGCTGTCCCATTGACGATCTTAAATACGTTTTTATACGTCGCATAGAAGAAAAGGACCTTTCAGAAACAGTGTTTGTAGCTGGAAAACCCAATAATAACTTCAAAACAACGAATAATTGCGAAAACAATCTCTGATACTCTACTTGACCAAAAATAGAAGCGATCTCGTTGATAGACACGTACACTATTAGAATCGGAGAATGAAGGAAACATTTGGATTTCTAGGAGACTTTTGTTCAAATCATGATCAGTCTTGTTGAATTGACAGATACTGCTTATTTCAACGGTACAGTCACGACCTAAAGACGATAGATAAAATAGCCTGGCTGATTGAATCGCTGTTGAATAGAAGCAATAAGACTAACTATAACTTCGAAACACAAAGGCCAAAAGTTGTCTTTTGGCGAATCAGGATGTACACCACTGGAACCACCAATTGCAAATCGACGCGGAGCTTTGCGCTTACGTGGTAAGGTTGACCGTTTTTTAATGTCTGCTAATGTTGTCCCATATATTTCCAAAAAGTATTTAACGAATCATTATCTCGCATTCGGGATAAAGTCGTAACCGTGAGTTGAGCGATATTCTGACCTTGAGCAGCCAACAAACTTGAATTTTGCAAACTTCGACTCAAATTATCTGTAATCTTTATAACAGAGCATTCTAAGGACAAGTCCAAAAAGGAAATCAAAACGTTCCATTTGAGCATTTACACCAATTATTCCAGACATAACTACGTGACCATGACCAGGTTTTGAAATATACTCATCCCATATTGACGGAGGTGTTAATGGCATTCTTTTGAGAAAATCGAAACTGATATGTAAACAGATAAGAAATGAATTAAGTAAAACAAATAAATTATACTCATTTCCATAGATTTCCCAATCGAATTTCAATAAGAGAAAATTGTAATATCCAACTATAAATCATTGAATAACTATATATTATATAAATAGTAAAACAATTTTTTTTCGATTTTTAAGTACAATAGGTCACAGAACAATTTATTGATTGAACACTAGAAAATACTCTTTTTTCATTATTCTGGGGGGCCCCATATGAAAAATTTGGTACGGCTTCTGGCGTACCGGACGCTACGGGTCACATTTATTTTAGAACAGCCCCCAAATTTTGTTTTGTACTACTTAAATTTTTTACTTTATTAAACCATTTGTTTAAGCGAGAAAATTAAAATTTCACGTATATAAAATGTAACTACGGTAAACAATAGGAGATTATTCCGAAAAAGTATTTTACTTTTACCTTTTATATCGGCATATATATCCTAATAAAAAAGTGTTAGACGTTTTACATTTTATTATTTCTATAATTCAACATGCATTGCGAGTTAAATAATCCAATTAATTTGTTCAAGCTTGATTTAAGTAAACTTTTAATTATTATTATATTTAATTTAACCACAGATGAGTATAAAACATACAATCTAAGTAAATGCAATTTTTTTTAAATGGTAACAAATAAGTGAATGAAGCAAATAACAAAAAAAACTATAAACAGAATAAGTGGGTTTTCAATAATCACTTAAATTTAACATAACTCTGCATATTCTACATGATTTAGGAGATTATTCCAGAGGCAAACACCATTAGATGTAACAAATGTATAATATATTATAGACTTTAACAGTATAAGTACCACAAAATGTATGCATTAGAGTAACAGCTACAAAAAAAGACTGACTGTTTATTTTAATTTTATTTAATTATTTTAATTATCTGGCAATAAAAGCTAAAATTCTTTACTTATAATCCTTTATAATGATTTTTATTTTTAATACTACCATCTGATTCACACATTTAATATATTTTATATTTTGCAAAATTCAAACTAGAAAACTAAATTAAACCTAAATAAAAGAGAACTTAATTTTGAAAAACAAGAGTTCATGTATTTGATGCATTGCCAAGCAGTCCATTAGTTGGACAGCTAAAGCAAATAGTGACCCATTTCAAGGTCTTAGTTATAACAATATTTAAATATAAAATAACTAGTAAAGAAGTATTATTTTTTAAGCAAAAATATTTATCTGCTATTATATTTAAAGATTAAATAATTTTGTCAAGTATATAGAAGAATTTTATATGATCTCATAATATACAGATAAAATACAATAAGGTAAACTTATAACATTCTGAATAAAATTAAAAATTTTAATAATATACATGAATATTTAGAGAGTTTTAATTTTTCTTTGTTAATTTTATATATTTATAAAGAATATATTTTATTTACTTAATTTATTTAAAGTAAAGTTAAGCAAACTAAAAGTAGAAAATGAATATACTTAGGTAATATAATTTTTAAATATTAATAACATGGTTCATTAATAGTTCTCATCATCACAGTAAAACAGTATGACTGAAAGAATAATTATTTATATATAAATGTAATAAAACTATGATTAAAGGGTTAAAATACTGGCAGGTATTTCAGGATTGTAATAACTTTTTTGCCAATATTTCCTAAAATGTAAGCTATAATAATTGAATATCTATATAGGGTGACCCAAAACAATTTCTAGAATTATAAAATTTTAGTTTTTTTGATTACTGCCAGAAAGTATAAAAATACTTTCTTTCTTATATTTAAAAATAATATTTACAAATTGATATCATTAAGTAATCAAAAAAATATAAATGATAATTAATGTTTGCTTTCTGATTTGTATATGATTTCTAAATTTTTACTAAATCATTAAAAACGCACTTGTTCTCTGAGTAGGTTTATTATTTTTTATCTCTTGCATATGTATATGTTGAATCTCTGTTGTTTTTCTGTAGAATTTTTCTTTTCTTTTAATATCTGTGTATCTTTGTTTCATTTTTTGTAAGTGTGTTTTCTACTGTTTTTCGTTTCTGCACTCTGTTTGTATATTTTAAGTTCTAATTTTTGTGTTCACACTATGAATGAACAATGTACAGAATGGTGTATAAATAAATTATTATTATTAATTATTATTAATTATTTCACAAGTTGCATGCTACATAATATAGGCAACCATAAAACACTTTTATTTATCTTAATATAACCAAATCTTTATTTATGATAAACTGAATCCTAAACAAATACATAATTAATTGTTATTCTTTTTATAAGGTATATATTTCTCATGAAATTAATTAATCAAATTTTTGTTTAAATGTTATATATTTTATTTTACAAATAAATTCATTTTAGCCATATTATATTTTTATTATATACTTTTAAAATGTAATTTACTATTCATTGTAAACTTAAGCTCTATTTATTATAATTCTAATAGTTTTTGCAGAGATGAGTACAATTATAATAATAGGTTTATGAGTTGAACATTAACCATGTATTAACATTTTAGTAATGAAGTTATATTCTAAAAATAGCTTTGTGACTGAAATACACCTGTTCCATTGTTTTACAATTGCAGTTTACATAGGAGAATTTAGGTTGGAGTGAAGAAAAGTTAAATACCTACTGATATATATATATATATATATACTGATTTGATACTCACATGTAAAGATTCATTACTAGAATTTTTACTGTATATATGGTGAAAATGTCACACACTTATTATAAAATCATTTAATATTAAGGAAATTGGATATTTGTATTTTCTTCTTTGAAACCAATTTAACATAACAATCATATTTAAAAACATAATGCAAGGTGTATATTAGTATGAAATTTTGTCAATCTTTTCTTATATTTATATATTTTAAACATTGTGTGTATGTATATGTGTATAAATAGTTAAAAACGCATGTATATGTGTGTAGTATGCTTCATCTTCTCCTGTACCCCTTTTACCATTCAATTATGAGTCCTGGACTCATTGGTAAATTTTAATACAGAAATACTAAATTTTAATGACAATGTTAAAAAGTGTCATTCACTCTATGTATGAATGTAGAAACACAGCTAAATACTTAGCAGCATAAGAATACAATCTTACAGTTAAACTTTTAAGGATAATGGTGGCCATGTGCAGGGCTCGTAATTTTCTGGTAAAAACCGGATTTCCGCTTTTTTGACTATCATTTTGTCAGGTAACTTGCAAAAAACTTGCAAAAAACTATAATAAAACCAGTTTCCGGTTTTTTCCTGAGCAAAAATTACGAGCCCTGCATGTGGTAAGAACTGGACCCCTTTCTCGTCAAGGGCCTTGTTGGACATGGTGTCAGGGAAGTGGCCATAGCTAAGGGTGGGTATGACTGTGGCATTGAACAGTCGAAGTTTGTGCTTGTCGGCTACAGCTGAGTGGAAGATAGTTGTTAGTTTTCTTGCCATGGCCCATGCGAGCGATTTTCTGTGGTTGAGGATATCGATAGTTGATCGTGATTTTGACCCGAGGTAGGTGAAGTCGTCTACACACTGTATTGGAGACCCGTCGGGAAGTTTTAAAGAAACTTTCGGTGTGCCCAGTTGGAGAACTTTTGTCTTGGGAGCGCTGATATTCAGCCCGACCTTTGAGGCTGAGAAGGAAAGGCGTTCCAGAGATGCCTGGACTGAGGAGTTGTCCCTACTAAGTATGGCTAGGTCATCTGCAAACACAAGGTAGGGCAGACATATCTCTGGGTGGCGAGAGCTTCTGCGGCACCAGAGTTGATAGGCTCCAATTTCCAGCTGTGCATTGCATAGAATGGCATCCAGAGAGATAACAAACAGCGAGTGTGTCGCCTTGTAGGACTCTGCTAGTCATATCAAAGTTGCGTGTAGTACCGTGTTGTGTGCAGACGCAAGCAGTCATAACTGAGTGTCATTAGAGTGTCATAACTGAGACTATGAGGACATCAGGTACCCCATGTAGTCGAAGGCAGGTGGGGATGGTGTTGTGGCTAACACTATCGAACGCTTTATGGAAATCAACAAAAGTCACCACAAGAGGTTGTTGGTAGGCTTGGCAGTTGTCAATAATTATACGTAAAGCAATGCATTGTTCTGAAGTAGACCGACCGGGTAAAAGCCACATTGTAGAGGGGATAGTCGGTTTAAGATGTGGGGAATCAGGCGGTTTAGTATTATGCAGTTTGAGATTTTCGCTGCAATGCACATTAACGAGATGCCACACTGGTTATCGAGCACTGTAGACGCACCTTTCTTGGGGATGGAGACTATCTCTGATTGGAGCCATTGTTTTTCTGTCATGCCACCGTGAATAGGGGAGTGTGTCTTAATCACTTTCAGCAGATCGGTCGGTATGGTTCTTAGTGCATGGGCAGACACTGTCTGGTCCACAGGAACCAGTAGCTCGAGCTTGGTTTGTTGCTTGTATGACTTCTTCTAGCTTTATAGGACCAGAGTCAAACAGTGCTTCCTGGGGGTCATATTGTGGGTTTAGAAGCTCTGGATGAGCTTGTGGGCTGTTAAGGATGTGGTGATAATGAGAAACTAGCTGGGCTTTGTGGTCTTCCAAGATTCTGGAGCCAAGCACAGTTGTTGGGCGCTCTTTCTGTCCTGTAGCCCAGTTAATAATTTTTCAGGCCTCTTTGGAGTGGCCTTGGTCATTGGCAATCATTAGTTCCGTTGTTAGGCTGTCGATTTCTGCTTTGGCTGCTGCTGTGTGAGCATCGCGTAGGCTTGTTTCAGCAAGATGGGCTTCAGTGCTCCCTTGGCTGTGTCGTCCTGAGGATCGTTGTAGTTCGCGTCTTGCATATACTACAGCTGAGTCGAGGGTCCAATGCAGTGTATGAGCTAGTCATGGTACTTGTGGGATAACAGAGCTGGCAGTTTTGATGTTAGCTTCCAGATCTGAAGTGTTGGCACCGCCAAGTTGATAAAAGGCTGAGTGGAACTCATACAGCGTCCTTGGCTGTTTTAGAGCACTCCACTGGGGTTTAGGAGTAGGAGGTTTGCCACGGTGCCAGGTGCTGTCAACGCAAGTAACGAATGGTCGGAGAGTAGTGACTTCAGTCGAATACAGCTCATAGATTTGAAATGATGGTGTTGTGGATAAGTATCGCGTAAGTATCCAATCGAGGCAAGTGACTTGTTTGTTGGGGCTGTTGAAGGTTGAGAGTTTCTTTGGGTGCTGATGGATGTTGCCGTTTATGGTCCACATGTCATGTCCTTTCAAGAATGCGCGGAAGTGACTGGAGTTAGAATTTTCTAGGCCTGTAGCAGAGTTCATAACGAAATGCCCATCTGAGAGGTGCAGAAACGATGGAGAACGAGTAAACAACACATGGAGGAACAAGAGAGCAAAACACGTCAGCACTCTGCTAAATCCGTGCTCCCCAATCCCCAATTTACAATAACCTGTTGCAGATTTGTTCAACCTGTTATTTTAATAATGAAGGCTGTTATGATTTTTAAAACTTTAAAGACTTTACAAAGTAAACAATTATACTTATTATTTCAGGATAAACAGTACTTGTGAACCATTTTTTATTTCTGAATTGCAACAGTCAGTAACTTTTATTTATATTATTTTTAATCATAACTTATTTTCTGTAGTTCTGTAGCAAGTTAACAATTTTTTAAATTTGGCAGATTAAGTTAAAACTTTTGAATACAGTACGTGCTAGGCATTATTTTCCATTATTTTATACAACTACTTATATATTTTGTTTTCTAATCTGGTATTCTTGCAATATGTATGTAATTTGTAAGTTTCCTAAAAAAAATAGTTTTTCTGAAAATTGACAGCTAAAAATTAATTGAACTCTAAAATTATTAAAAATTAGGTTATTATAAATTTTTATTTTTTAATCACATTTAAAGTTAATTTTGCTTACATGTCTGACCTTTACATCAACTTAAGTGACGATATATTCCATAGATATAGAAGATATTTAAACAATGTGGCACTATCTATGGGTTCACACAATCTACCACTGCATGAAAATCGTTCCTCGCCATAATCGAATTCAATTGTGAGTATATTTTTTAAAGTCTATTATATTTTTCATTATATCTTAATTGATATACCTACTGTGTACTTTAAATTAGGTCATGTCCATAACCTGGGGGAATTGTGTTGTTAATGTGTTCCCTTTTTTAACAGTATGCCTTGAAATAAAGTCAAATTAATATCAATAATTAGAGGTTAAAATTATAACATTACACCAAACAGTGATTACATTAGCTCATCTATGTGTATCTTTTTCAATATAATTATGTTTGTTTGACTATGTTTGAGTGTATAACTGCATATATTTAAATATGCAGCTGTTTAAATTATAAAATGCATTAAACTTTTAGAAACATTATAAAAAAGTTTATAAAAATTGAAACTCTCATATATGGTTTAATCTAGTCAATCTGAAACCTCCAATTTGTCAAATTTTATTTCTCCTAAAGTTTAAACTTTATTTTTGTATAATTCTTACAGGTCTGTATTGGTTATCATTTAATTTAGTATTGTGTAAATTAATAATGCACTTTGATACAATTTATTTACAAAACAAAGTTATTTGTATATTGTGCTTTTCCAGTATGTTAATTGTTAACTATTACCTAAGCGCTGTTACAATCGTTTGTTTAGTTATAAAGTTATGACTCTCCAAAACCATGTTTTTCAATAATTCATTTTTGGCACCATCTTATATTCTAAAGAACGTCTGATTTTGATGTAATTTTATATACATTTTACCAGGAAAGTTTTTTGGTATGAAAGGAAAATGATTTCTTTAATTTAATATCAAATTGTAGCATCTAAACTATTTTCTTGTCAGCAATCTTTTTCAGTTACCGTATGTCTATCCATTTTATCAATACTAAAGTGAAATTAAGGAGTAAATATATAAGACTTAATACACTTTAAAGTACAGTAAGCAAAATTGTTTAGTTGTTGATATTTTATCTAAAATATTAAAAAAATATTAAACAAACAAGAGAAAACAATATTATTTATAATTATTTGTTTGATTAATTTTATCTATATGAATGTTTTCAACAAACAATTCTACACAATTTATTGCAGTTCATAAATGTTGGATACTTCACTGTAGTTTTATATGCTTTATAATAAGCTGCTTTTTCTTTGAGTGATGAAAGTTTTTCGAAATAACATGTTTCAAATTACCCTTTTCAGCACTTGAATTTCATAGAATGTAATAATTTTAGATGTAATTTGATTTAATTAAAATTATTAATTTTGACAATTTTCGTTCCTAGACGAGTACTTCTGATGATCCTTTCCAGCTGCCTACTTATCCCACAATTTTACATCATCTTTCTGAGCAAATCATCGCGAGTTTGTGACGCTAAGTTGCACGACTTTCTCATAGCAACGGTTGTCTTGACATACATCACCATTGGTGAGGTCACATTTAATTTCAATAGATTTCCTAAATGATTTCATTCGAATATTATAAAAATAACAAAGTTTATTATAAATGCCCATTTAGAAATAGTATTGAAAACTAGCTGCTTACATTTTGTAATCGTTACCACAGGATTCTCACTCCTGCTCAGCCTGATGGATCCAGTTCCGAAACAAATAATTATCAGCTTCCACGTCTTCGGTGGACTCTCTTTCATCTTCTCCTTAGTGTATACTGTCATCACACTCTCCTCTCAAACCTGCGTAAGATAAAATTAATTATAGATGATTTTTTGTTTTTATAAAATTTACTAATGTTATTACTGTGCTTCTGTAGTGTTTATACGGCTATACTGTTGTCTCTCAATGTTATAACTATGCTCCTATAGTGTTCATGCGGCTATACTGTTGTCTCTCAATGTTATAACTATGCTTCTGTAGTGTTTATACGGCTATACTGTTGTCTCTCAATGT
>JAUZNC010008684.1:0-27903 GCA_034780395.1 Vannuccia rotundouncinata | reverse complement strand
AAAAGTTCATCGACAGCCAAATACAAAATCGTTGATACAAAATAGCCTTACTAATAATAATTTGGTAGCACAATTATTAATCGTCGGCTCAAATAGTTGAGTAGAACTTGTAAGTATACCTAATTATGTTGATTGACAGATCACATAAACAGGCGACAATTGAAATCAGGGCCTAACATTCGAGTATATACCATCATGAAAGTCCAGCTAAGCGATGCACACAAGCAAGGTTTTATCTGTCAAGTAGTTAGCTTCAAATCGCGCTAATTAAATGGGGGTATAAGCTAATGAGTGCTGAGCACATATTAACACTCCATTTACGTGTGATAAACAATTTAAAGCGCACAGAACTAAGTAGCGCTTCACTACTGCTTCACAACCTAGCACCACTAGACTACCAAACAAAGAGCATTAACTTGTTCATGATGTCATCACGCAAAAGAATAATGGTGTAAAGTTGTGACAGTAGATGGTGCTATAACAAATCATCCGCGTGGGTCGTGCAGTCTGATAGTGTTGGCAATAACATGCGTGAAGTTGACCAAGCGTAAAGTGCAGACGCAAGTAGAAAAGACCGTTGTAATCAGCACCTATTCAGCTACGATTACAAATAATTGAGTGCAGAAACCACGACCACAATCAGAAAAGGAATGTCAAGGTTGGTGCAGCGTGCCAAATTGCTTACGAATTACAATTTATACCAAGGATTGGCTATATTTGCGTATTTATGATAAACTGTTGTGTGAACTTTGGTTCAAATTGTAATATGGCGGACGAACAAAAGTAAACTAAAAGAATATTTTTTTTAATTTAAGTTGTATTAAAGCTTAAATTTAACTTCCAGCTTCAAGTAATTATAATTATATACTTAATAAAATGGGTTTATCAGAGCTATACACACTAAACATATAAATTGCAATAATGAAACAAAGGTTACCTGATCACCACCATCGAAACTCCTCTCATTGACGGCGAAGGTGAGCAGTCTGGAGTAGGTATCCAAGGAAGGACGAAAGACGAACACACCCGAGTTGAAACAATCAGGCCATCCCGGATCCGGGGCCGCACTGAATTCCTCATAGTTAAAGAGGTCATCTACATTTTGGACCACCTGTGAGAGTGAGAGATATAAACAGTGACGTGTGGGCGTTTGTAAAGTTCTAAGAAATGGGTCAGTCTGATAGTTGACTGAGAATTGGGTTACATAAAATGTAATCAATAGTCGCAAAATAAGGAAATCTTATCTTTAAATTGTGACAGTTAATTTGATATTGTTTTAGTGCAATAGACATATTAAATGACAATCTAAATTATGCATGATACTACTTAAAAGCCAATCATACTGGCTAATATTAACTCTGAAGAATTCAGAATATTTTAAAATACATATTTAAAAGAGATTGCAAAAACATTCATATAATTATAATATTCTTTGTCTCAACAAAAAGCAATTGATAGGAACGTAAAAGCTGATTAGTATTGGGATTGTCTGGTCGATTAAAAGTATACTAGGTACAAAACCCTAGGACGAGGCAAGGAATTTGTTTTTCGTTTTAGTCAACTGCACGCAGTACATTGAGACAATATATTAATGTTAGAATATAACAAATATACAGTACAAATATGCATAAGTACTTTGTGTACACAATATCCTTATATTAAAAAAAGAGACAGGCATATTGATTATGTGAAATGTTACATCTGGAATATACTGTGCTAAAACACAACAATAATTAAAAGGGCGTTCAACTCATAAACCATAAAATGTACTCGATCATAGTCTATCAAAGATTTCAAATGGAAAAATAATTACCACGGCTATAAATTGTAATTGGCCTAGACTGTACACTTTAGAATTCCAAATAATTATCGAAACGACAGTCGCTTTTCCTATATACATTTCTACTAATCTTAAATATAAAACAAGACATCACAGACTAACTTGATCTACAGGGTAACCATGATTCCTATCTATCTATCTAAATACACCCCTCCATATAATCAGCAAAAGCATGCAAGGTGTCGGTCATAGAAAAGAGAAAAGGAGTAGCAATCTCAAGGCAGTGTAAATCCCCCAGCGTTAATAAAACGCTGCTTTTTCAATGCTAACTATATATTATACATTTACATACAAACATACATGAGAGAGGGGGGAGAAAGCAGACGATGTTTTTAAAGTAGAAGTTCTAACCGAGTCTCATCCACGCATCGCCAAAAATAAACTTGGCACAACAAATTCTCAGTCAGCGGACTAACAACACAACCAAACGGAGCTGTGTCGAGGCTTACCATAATACTTGACTGTGTTCCTTGGTGCACTATGCTGTAAAGTGAATCCATGGGTGCTGTACATGTGCCTCTAAACTTCTCCATCCTCTCATGCATGCATTACAGCTTTTCTCTTTCTCTCTGATTCATTCGATAGCAAATGCAGCAGTAAAAGATATTCCACTCCACGCGATATAGTTAACCAAATATCGAGTCCATACAAATAAAACATCAAATTTACAGACATAAGCGGTGCGATCCTGCAGATTTCCTACGATTATATAAATAGTTGTCTGGGTATGATGTCAAAGGTTCCATTTATGTCAGCGAATTAGAAGTGGGACAAACTATCAATGCACATTTTCACGCACAGAATACTACAAATGATGTAGATAATAAACACGGTCAACAATGTAGGTAAGAGAACAGAGATGTGAGAGTTTCATTGGAAACAATGTGGGTGGTCAGGATTCAGAAATATAGTGGGCGTATTAGAAATGGATAAAAGGGTTGTTCATGGTTACAAAGGATAATAATGAAGACAAGTAGGAGTAGGCGTTAGTCATAGTTGGGAATTCCCAAAATTCAATAATCCTTGGAACAAAGCAACGCCAGTAAATATAAAGAAAGGTATAGTTAAAAATAGAGACTATTTCTTGATGACAGGATATATAAATTCAAGGTTCCGCACCCACTACCCCTATTAATTGTTAGACGTGACCCATATAGCTATTTATAGATCACATAAAAGGATGTATTTAACCAAGGACACGGGCAGGTATAGATTTATAATATTCATCAATGAACGTCTAACCCATAGACAAAGGAGTGAGTATAAGCCTGCCATTGATTTATAGATGAACAGAAAATCAAGTATTTTTTAAGGGAAATAACTTTATTTATAGTCGCCGCTACGTGCCTTGTAGTGAGGGGAAAGGAAATGCTAAATATATTAAGTTTTCATTTGATAGGGAAATTATGGTTAACCATCGATATTTTATTAGTAATAAAATAAAAGTACAAACCTATAAACACAGCTAAAACTTCAAGGTCACTTTTGGTTCTCACTTTTGTACACTATAACTAACTATTTGAGTGCTCGATAAAAGCACAATAATTATTGCTAAAACATGTTTAACTTTATAATTTTAAAGTGAGACATCGAATCTTACTAAATGTAATGTTTATCTTCGTAAACTTAGTTATTAATAAAGATGATTGACTCACCATAGTATCAGCGTCCATAAAGACCCCTTTGGAGAATTGAGTCAGTCGCCAACAATGGAACTTTGTGAAGGTGACACCCAAGTCAGGGCGTGTGAGAAGATCCAGATTCATGACGTCACGACTGTCGAGTACATCCACCATGATCACCTCATCAAATACAGTCTCGAGAATACCTCTACAATTGGTAGGACATTATAATAATGTCAGAATTATACCATCAATTTAACTAGAATGCTGGCTACAGTAATCTATCAGATTCACATAAATTTAAATTATTGAATCAATAATTGTCATGACATACAGTCACAAAGTCTTTACATTTCCTATAATTTTTATAAAATATATTTCCTTATATAATATATCTTATTTCCACACGAAAATTATGATCGATTTTACATTACATATATGACAAGTTGAAGTCAGTCAGCAGCTGCTACGTGTCATGCCACATTATCAGAAATATTACTCATTGGATTACGTAACTGTGTTATAAGCAGAAATGAAATTTTATCTAACAGCCACCCCAGACATGCAGTTACATATTATTAAAGATTGAAACTGATAAAAGAACATAGCTTTATGATTTCAGACGACAAATAAATAGATTGCCTTTGTGCATTCAAGTTCACCTTTAGTTTATAAACATGACTAGACACGTTTATTGCAAACGTTCGTGCAAGTCAAAAGCAAATTAGTCCTCATATACTCTAAACTAACGCAATCTATAAAAAAACAATCGATTTTATAAATAGGGTTTTCTTGTCATTGAAAAATTATATTCAGTTGTGTCCTATGCTACCTGAATATTCTTTTGAAATATAGGGAAATAAATAATTAGGTTGTTTTGGCATTAATATAATTAAACTATATTATTTGCCTGCACATATACTTGATTGTCTTCCTCAGAAAATCTGACAAGTGAAGTCTCACAGACTCAATTGAAAGATATTGATTAAACTTACATTGATTTTTGGAAGCTGTTATCAGATTTTTGTGATTTATCATGATTACAATATTATTATTATAGACAACATAATATTAGGTTTGCTTTGTATTGAAATTTTGATTTTAAAGTTTTTAGTCCTAGTTAAAATGAAGAACCGCCATACAAGCTAACTTAAAAAGCACTTATAAGATAACATTTGAAATTAGTCAGACGTTATGAAATTAACTAGATAAGATTAAATAAATGTGTCTCCGACTCATAAAATTAACGTTTTATGAAAATATTAACGAAGATTGTTATTTTGCCATGTCTATTTTGCTCATAAATATCATTAACAGTATTTAAGATTTTCCTCAAAAGATAGAATATTGTTAATGAGTTTTGTTATATAATTAAATAATGGGGGAATGTATTTCTCTCTTCTTACGTTAGGTACGATTACCTATTTTTAAAGAATGTAATATCTTGCATATAGTGAAAAACGTATATAGTTATCGTGGTAAGATTTAATTGATCTATCCATTCTGGCCGATATATATAGTCCTATACAAATTTCCATATGCACGCTGGGAATTACGTTAACAGGCAACGTTATCCTCATATCAGTAGCTATGAGAATGCATTCCCGTGTATGATTATTGTGTTTGGTAAACAAATTTTGTTATTTATGTCTGATAGTTTTTGTCAATAAATGAGATGAAGTTGTACGAAGTCAAAAAACTCTTGGTAACTATCTAAAACAAAACAATTTAAATATAAAAACAGGCAATAGAAGTGAGAATTGTTGAATAGCTGGGTATATAGTGGTGCAAAAATACCGATTATACAAGCACTGGACAAACTCAATTTAGCTAAAAAGTCGAGCGAGTCGTCATGGCGCGGCGGGGTACTATAGGTAACATTTGAGTTGCACAAACTAATTATTTTTGTACGCTTATAAAAGAGTAAGTAGCAGTCTTGATAGGCCTTAAACTTAATTCAATGTCTGACAATTGACTGTAGGTAAACTTGGAACATTAGACAGATGTGTCAACAACTACCATTCGAGAAGTCAACTTACAGTTGAACGTCGGTCCAACGTGACCTCTATTTAGATGTGAAAGAGACAGTGCGAGTTAAAAAATATAGACACCACATCGTTGTTGAAAGTTATGTTATGAAATATATAATATAATTTTGATTCATATATTTTTGATTCAAGATGATGAGTATTTATGTGAATGGTGAAAGAATAAATTAAGAATAATAGAATATCTACTCCAAGCAATTAGTTAGTTGAATCCAGCCAAGAAAACAAAATACTTATAAGTGCTACCTACATACATAGACCTGCAAAGAACACGCCACAGTTTCAATGATCTTACGAGATCTCACAAGAAGCAAAAGTTTCACTATTTTATAAGTGATAATAGTTAATCACTGTATGTGGATTCTACTCAATGGTATTTCTGACTATATGCAGTCCCACAACCATATAATAAAAGCTGATGCAACAGACTACACTTTTATTAGTACATCTATTGTGTGATCCACAATCTCTCAATCAAAATAATTAACTCACGTCATCACAGAATAAATCGTAAATTTTTGTAATTAATGGCACCCGCCACACAAAATATTGTTTATTCAAGTGAAACATAAAACAATATGCACTTGATGTGTAATAATTATGGTGATAGAGTTCATACCATGAATATGATACTCTTCAAACATATGAAATAATCGTTGGGTTAAACTTCTCTATAAAGTATCAATTGTAACCGATATTAAATATTGAATTAAAGTGATTTGGATGCTATGACTACTAAAGAATAGAAATAAAATAATGCAACTCACCTCATACTGTCACTAATAGTTCTGGTTATCATGACAACAACTCGTTTTGTGGTTCCAACAATTCTCAATGAGCTGGCCCATACAAGCGCTCCTAGTGCATAGTCATCTGTAGACGCTAAAGTGATGAAAGCTTCCATTTTCTCTTCTGTAGGGTAAATTAGGTAGCATAAGTTAGACATTGTGTATAATAGTAGAATTATTATAAAAATACTAAAAAGTTGATGTAAATATAAGAATGTTTACTAATGTAGCTATAATTTGTTGCATAATATTTAATTACATAAATGTATAGTCAGGGATTCTTCTTCTTCTATGACACTCATCCCTCTAATAGTAGAGTATTGTCGAGCTGCTTTTTGAAAGTGTCTACAGATAGGGATGCAACAATTTCATCTGATAGACTATTCCACTTCTGAACAGTTGCTGGATAGAAAGAGTTTTGATGGGCACCAATCTTTGAGGGTGGCACTTTGAAGTGTATGCTGTGACCTCTGGTAGGTAGTGTGTTCTTTCTCCGGTGATGGTTTGTAGGGAGTGCTTTTTTTCGTAGATTCCACAGTACAGTATGATGAGTTTTAATCTAAGACATTGAGTTTGCAGTGTGTGCCACTTCAGGTTCTTTACTATTATTGAGGTACTCATAATTTGGTTATAGTTCCCGGTAATGAATCTCACTGCACATTTCTGGACTTGCTCAAGTTTCCTTATATTCCTTTTAGTATGCAGGTCCCAAGCCACTGAAGCATATTAAAGTGAGGGGCATACCAGTGTAGTGTAACAATTTTCTTTCACTTTTCATGGGCAATGGTAAGTATTCCACATGATGAAGAATAGTGTTCTTTTTGACTTCATTGTAACGTCATCAGTATGTTTATTCCAGGATAAGTTTTACCATATAGTTACACCAAGGTACTTAATATCATTGACAGTTTTAGCACATTTTTATGAATAGAATATTCAGTTAACACTGGAGATTTTTTATTGGCAGCCAAAAAAATCCAGAAGATTTCCACAATTCACAATTATATTATTTACTACATGACAATTTGTATTGCCTGATAAATTATTTTATATCTAGATTGTAAGTAAAATTATATTAATTGATTTTTTAAATTATGAGATTTTCATATATAGATTACATTAAAAGGTGTTCTGATTGGTATGACATTTTGAAATTCAGTATTTCAGAATTTAAAATGATAAATATCCAGAATTTGCTGTAAAATTACAATCCCTGCATAGTACTACATAATAGTACTTATATAATAATATAAAATTAACCATTATAAACATTATATAGTAGATTACACTATACAATACTCTTAGTAATGGCCAAGATGAAAATTGTCTAGTGAGAATTACCTTAAAAATAACCCAGTTAACAGTCAAATATTATTTTCAGAAATACATTTAAATAAAAATAAACTGATGAAATGTAGTGTATTTGATGAAGGAAATCAAACAACTCTTTGCACAAGTAAAACTGGCAATCACATAGACTACCTACATGTCAAGTAGAGAAAAATTAAAAATATATAACAGAACACTAATAAAAATGACAAGAAATTGAATCATTGGCTTAATAATTATTTATAGTAAACTTCTAAAACTAAAATATGTTATTACTTTTAAAATATTCATGGCAAAGAGTCATCCTTAAATTTATCAAAATGCTTAAATATCTAATAAATTTACTGATATTTAATAATTTTATCAGTATTTTAAATAAATTTATTGAGAGTTTGTAAAAAAATTTAAATAAATTTAAAGACCATTCTAAGACTCAATGAGAAATTTCAGTATATTCCAAAGTAACAAAAACATTAGTATGTTTTGATTTAGGCACTATATTTAAATACTAAACTTGCAACAGGCACAATATTTAAATCAAAAATATATGAAAAGTTTAATAAAAAATTTCTCTGTGTATGGTTAAGTTAATGAAACATTGAACAAAATTAAGAATTTAAAAATAATAATTGATCCATATAGTTCTAGACTATCAAACTGATCAAAATGGACATTATAATTTCAAGATTTTTTCATAGTCTGCAATGAATTTTGGCAATTTTAAGATCTGTACAAACCATGCTTAATATATTTTTTTGTATAAGAATTATTTGTATGCTAATTAATTTATTAAATTTAGTTAAAAAAATAATTTTATTAAGGATTTCACTTATTACCTATGAAAAATTATTAAAATTTCATTTCTTCATATTAGAGAACATAATATAATAAGTCATTTGTTGAGATTCTTGAAACAATTTTTTTAATTTAGAATACCATAGAGTTTTATACATTAAGAAATTAAGAATTTTTATATACATTATTTCTCCAACTTAATTCAAGAAGGTTTATACATTATAAAAATTTAGAAATTTAACTTAAAAATAAATGTTTAGTCTGGATTGATTTTAATGACACTTATTGTAAAGATCTTAGATATACAAAGCCTAATGTTATGTATAAATAGCTAATAATGTATAAAATTAATACTGTCTCTCATTTCCATGCAGGTCTTTTCATCAAAATTCTTGAAAAAATAAAATTTATTAATATTTTTGTAGGCATTAAATTTTAAATATAAATAATACTATTTATTAAACAATTGACTTATGCAAATTTTAAGAATGGTGGCATTTATTTAAATATATTTATATTAATAAGTGTAAAACAGTAAATTCATAAACAATATGATATAAAGTAAGCTTTTAAAATAGGGGTTAATTCAAATTGTCAAATATTTTTTTATATATTTTATTTTTCAGGGCTATTTTTAATGTAAATTAAAAGAAACACAGAATCAATTTTATGCAACCTAAATGGCCCAAATCCTGGGTATGCAATTACAATAGAAATAAGATATGCATTTAATGTTGTTCCCTAGACAATTTTATAAATGAATAATTTATATTAAATAAGAATAAAACAATATGAAATATATATGTACCTATGGCATATTATAAATTAATGACACTTATTTAGTAGCCTTTACTTTTGAACAATTAAAATCTTACAAAACATAGACAAACAACAATGAAAATATAAGAGAAATGTTTTTCTTAATATATTAAAAAACTTTTTTATACATTAATTTTATGTCAAGATAAGTTAACAATAACAGGAAATATTTTTTAAATTGATGAGATTTTTAAAAACTGAAACTGAAAGTGAAACCATCACTGGGATAATGATTGACTTAAACAAAAGCTATAAAATATTAATAATTAAAGATAAAAGTTGATCAATAATATATTATAATTGATAATACATATTTATATTTCCTTATTATAAATACATTGTAAACTATTTTGTTTAAATCAAATTGTATCCAGGCAACAGTTTCAGTTTCTAGGTTAATAATACATGTAAAGTGGCAAATGTTTTTTATATAAAATAATTAAAATAAAAGAAATTATAATTTATTTTAAAAGTGATTTGAGTCAATAAATACAAATATCCTTAATAGTTTAATATTTTAACTATAATTTTCAATTATGATAGTTAATATAAAAAAAGACAATAAAAAAATTACAACATATATGTTATATAAAGTATCATCTTTTTCTGACTAAATAATATTTTTTAATACTTTTAATGTCTAAAAGAATCAATTAATACAAATATTCTAGATTATTGAAATAGAAATTGTATGTTGTTATAAATGGTAATTGTAAATAACATAAATGACAAAGAAAATTGGCATTGATATTTTTGAAATTTTTTAAATAATAAACCAATGAATATTTTCCATAACAGAAAGTAAACTAAGTTCTGAAGAAATTTCAAATAAATTAGAATTTCCTACTTTTTAGAACAAATGAGAAAATAGAATATGACATAAAATGCATAAGGTGTTATGATAAGGTGCAACACCTAATCATAAATATATACTTTAACTATACTATTTCTTCAATAGAATTTTTAAAAAAATGTTCCTTTTATTTGTCTAAAATAATTAATTATAATTTTATAATTTACAGAAAGAATAATAATTTATATAATTTATTGCAAAATTCATAATGAAATAATATTCTTAAAATTCATATGATCTTTTTTGTCTACGTTTGACAAAGATGAAAAATTTTAAAAATGGACAGTTATGTTGAAATAAAATCATTTTCAATTATCAAAACATCCTTATGCGTTTATATTTATTAAAAATATATTAATTAAAAATCTCACCACGTTCAGATCGACTGAATATAAATTTTCCGCGTAAACAGTGTGTATACACGTGAAATACTTATAATATATTTAAACACGCTATTCATTTTCATTGATTTAATTAAAGTATGTGTTTGTAAACATATTTAATAATGAAAGATATTTAATTTTAATATACATTTGTTGAAATAACCTTATAAAACTTACATATTAATTGTACTAAATTGTTGAAGATAGCAAATTTTTTATATGTCTAAAAGAATATTATTATAATATATGTTTAATTTATATTAAAAGTAAGCTTTATACATTAATTATGGGAATAGAAGTGTTACAAAATATGTGACTCGAAAGTATAGCTTCTATATTTATTTTGTAAGGCCACTTTCTCACCTCGTATTTTGACATTCAATTTTCGCACCTTGTCTGCTTTCGACAATATATGTGTACTAGTTTCACATATTAAATTATGAACTTGAGACGATACCTAATAATACAATTAATTGCTTGGAAATAGTGCCTATTGGGAGTATCAAGGAATATTTACAAACAGTGAAGTTATGTTATCGTTAATAAATGTTTTGCAAACTATTTTTTTATTCCGAATTCCTCTCTTAAATATGAATCTCAATATATATATATAAATATACTTTTCAGTAATCATATATGCTAATCAGTTTTGTAAGTAGTATGGCATTGTCAGTGCGTGTCATATTAATCCTTATGTAGATAAATGAAATGAGGTTGGAAAAAAAACATATAATAAACTATATTTCAAATGTTGTTAATATTATTAATGAGATATAATTAATGTCTTCAATTTGATAATCAATATAAATTAATTAAATAGAATTAATAACTAATTATAGGTAAATCACCTGATTTAGGTTCATCAATTTGTTCAAAATGGACGTGTTGCTCTTTGTGAGGGTGATGCTTTTGATGGCTCTTCTCCTCATGACGAAATTCATGTGTACCAGACATTTCGATTTTCTTCTCACCATGGTCATGGGGTTTTTCAACTGTATCCTTAGTCTCCTTCGGTGTGAAACAAACAGCCTCTTCATCTGTGTGATGATGTATATGACTCTTACATTTTTCCTTGATCTGATCCATTATTTTCTTGCTCGGTATGAGTCCCAACGTGTTGCAATATTCTTCGTACGTAATAGTTCCACTTTCGTCCACATCGAAAAGATTAATCCATTTTTTCGTAAACTCTGGTTTATAATTATTTTTGATGGCATATTTTTCCAATTCCTCAACTGTGATTTCACCACTTTCGTCCTCATCAATGTGAGAAAAAGCAATATGGAAAAGATCAGAGTCTTTACCGGAGTCTCCACGTGAAGCCATCGTTTAAATAGAAGTTTACACAACGGATGTATGGAATATATAAATTAACAAAAATGAACGCGAGGAACAAATGTTCACAACGCCGTGGCTGATACAACCAAAATCTGTAAAGGATAGTGATAGCGCCCGCACTTTTATGCACATTATCAATTGAATTGAACAGTCTATATTATTTTTGTTACAAAGACGACACCCCTTTCTTGTTTGTTTAAAATGTACTCCGTATATTGACTGTAGCCCAATATTGCGCTAAAGTTGCAACAGTTTCTTTATGTACCTATTTCGTCGGACTTCGCTAGTGGTTATTGTGTCTCCATTGTTCCGCTTGACTTCATAACACATTGGTACGATGAGATGAATCCTTTGTTAAGAATGAAGGGGCTCTTATACTCTACAATCTCGACTATAGTATAAGAATGAACAAATATTGTCAAAAGGTGTATAGGCTTTGAGGTTTCAGCGATTAAGTTATTGAAATATATAGAGGTTTACTATACTTTGGAACATTAATTAACATTTACTGATCATAGCTATAGGTACCTGCGGTTAATCATAATAGACTATAAAAACCAATGCATTGATTTTTATCTAAGGTATTGCGTGATATTTTGTATATCGTAGATGTCCAAATAAATTCGTTATAAAAATTTCAAGTTTAGAGATCATATAACCAAATAGTGAAGCAGCTAAATCGAAAAATAAGTCATTTTGTATTTTTTGATTGAAGTACCAAATTTGGTATAGCGATAGAATAACACACTTACTAGGAACAAATAAGATATTGTTTATATAACTATTTTACATATTGTGTTAAAATTTCAACCTGATTCAGACAAAAAAATAATTCTACGGAGAGAAAAAACTATTTTATAAATGGCTCTAATTATCAAAACAAAATTTATATGGCTATTTTTAGAACATTTACCATCGAATAAGGGTGAGCAGTAGAGAACACATAATATTCATGGGGTTTATATTAATTTAGTTTTCGTTATATTTGTGATGTAAAAACAATTTATCAAACAATAATAAATTTAATTATTATTAATACATATAGCTTTACTATAATTTTTCCAGCCGTATTTTTTTATTGAGATGTTTAACAGATGTGAAACAAATATGATTTTTGAATTAATTATGACATTCATATTAATAGCTTTGGAGATAACATGAAATTTGACAGCTATTTTGTTTGATATATAAACGAATCATTCAAACAACAAACGGATACCTTTAAATTTGGAGTAAGGAGTAACATTTAAAGAAAATTTAAAATAATTTAATTATAAAATTGATATATTTAAAAGCCTCCAACATATTTACATATTTTGCAAGAATAAATAAATTAAATTTGCGTTAAAACAATGACATAATTATTTCAGGGGTGCCGGAAGCTAAGTGTGGGGGGAGGGGGGGGGGCAATTGACAAAGGACGCCTTATTCCGAATAATCCAAAATTTCATAATTTCCGAATATTGATCCAACTCAGAATTTCCAAAAATGACGATTTTCGATGATCAATTTCAATAATCACAAAACTTTCACAGGTTTTGGATTCTAAGATAATTCCATACACCAATCTCCTATGGGCTCTGATTAATATGGTGAGGCGTCAGCTGAGCCTATATAATAAATCACCGCATTGCGTTAAAAATGGTGCGTTTTATAGATAATAAGATGGCCACTAAAAACATAAAAATTCATGATCTCTTTATTTTTTTAGTCTACTAAATTGTGAGCTTTTAACTATACTGTGTATAGTTTCATTATTTTGCAAATGAGAACATTTATATTTTGTATAGTTAGTATAACTAAAATATTCTTTTGAGTTTTATAGATACGAATTCAGCTAAGGATAACTATATATATATATATATATATATATTAATATTACAACGTTTTTAAAAGGTAAAAAAGTCAATTATTAAAATTTAAATTAATCGACAAACAGTAAGCCATTAATTCATTAATTCACACGGTTATGATAACCCAGTTTGTTGAAATATGTTAATCGAAACGTGATCGGTTATGACATTCATTGGAAATTTCTTGGAACATCTTTAATGTACCTACAATCTTAACCTAAAACATGAAATAATTCACATTTTAAGTTCTGTTTCTTGTTTCTTCCTGATTATTTATTTTATATAATATGCAACCCCCCATTTATTTATTTATTGAGTCAAAAATATAGGCAACCACCCCGTTTATTTAGACCCCTCCGATTATTTTTGAAAAAAATTGTTGGACCCCCTCCCCCCGATTATTAAAACACCCCTCCCCCGCTTATTTGGCACGCCAAAGTATAAGTTCCTATAATATAATGTATGTAAATACTTCATGGTCCTCAATAATATACTATATACTATAGCACAATTCTGGTTCCATTTTCTGCTTTGAAGTAATTATGCAAATATTTTTTTTACTAATGGCAGCCACAAAGTATATATAATAGGTATACTATAAGCATATTTTAACTTAATAAATCTTGCACTTTTTCATTATAATATAACATTTTCTAACCCAAATATTTATACAATGTATTCTACAATATCAGATATATGGGTACACAGCTATTTGCAATTTTAGGTTCCATTATATACTATTTTTTTAATGAAAAGAATTAAAATGCCATTAAGATATAAAACCCGGTTATGTTAATCGAAAATAATAATCTGCCGAAAATATGAAATGAAATTGGTTATGTTTTATGTAATATAATACTTATACCTAGTAAATATTTAAATAGAAAGATGTTAGCCATAATAGCAAGCTATTATATATTTTTTGAACAAAGTAGAAAATATAATACCAAAACTCTGTTAACATGCATGTATAATAGCAGTGAGGACAATAAATACAATATTGACAATGAATAATTCCAATAACTTATAAAATATGATCTTATAATGCCTTATATATTATAATTTTATTAAATAGTATAAGTCGCTATTTATTAATAAAAATTAACGGGCATTAAATTAAGTCGAATTCGTTATATTGAAAAACTCAACAATAGATAAACAAAAAGTTCACTTGAATTACAGCTGTACGGCTGGAGCATTCAGGTTAAAACCTGCAGTGTTGACTCATTCTTACAAATGCACTAGATGACAGTTTTACATTTATAATTTTTTATTTCATTTTAGACCAAATATGAAAACAAACAACTACAATATTATAATCTGTTGTTATGTTTAAACTAAGATCCGAGCTTTCATGACCAAATCGGTCACATAATCATGAAAGAATAGAATACTAAGACTATATTATATAAGAAAGCCTGATTTTAACTGATATAATTCCTCAATGGACTCACTAATATTTGAAAAATCAAATAGATTGTGTCCCTAGAATTAATTTACATTATACATGAATGCATTAACATTTTCGATGAGTATTTATAAGTAGTAGGCAATTTACATTATAAATAATTTTTGAAGTAACTTTGACATCCAATGTGAGGAGAAAGAACAATATAAATCGAGAGCTAGAGCTGCACGCTATACAGACGGACACAAATCTTTCAATATGAATTGGTACCCTTATTTCATTGTAATGTTCCACTTTATTATTTTAATTATAGTTGCCTAGCACTAACTTTGAAAATTATTTGAAAGATAATCTATTAAAATTCATTAGAATTGCCAATATATCATAGTTATATTCTGAAATTATATAGTTATATAGCGATATTCTGAAATTTTTAAGGCTATTTTTAAATATTATTAACCATGTTAACCATGTAAACAAAAAAAGTGAATTCAAATTTTCTGAAAATTTTAGATTTACCACCGATGACAAAAAGTTAATTAAAATAAACAGCCTGCATTGTTTAAAAATAATTTAATTTAATAGGAGCGCAACAAATTTTAATTTAGGTAAATCAAATGTGTTTAATTTCATCCGAATAATTTAATTAAGTCAAAACAAATAATGGGGTCGACTTATTTGTAAACAATTTTCTTCATTTAGTATTTTACGAAATCGACTAAGAAATTTATGTATATAATTATAAATTATAGCAAAAAATATATATTCAAAAATGAATAAGTGTCTTATATTATGAAATTATTAGGTTATTTGTATATATATAAACCTACATTATAGTCAGAATTATATTCTACAAGAATAATTGTTATTTAAATAATATGTTTAACACGAATTAATTATGTTCATACTCCCACCAGCAGAAAATGGAACCAAAAATCTGATAGCTTATGTATACAATTGACTAGTATTATATATCTACTTTACAGAATATGTATATAATGCTCAAAAAATGTTGGTTCCATCTCTTCTATGATATATGTGTTAAATCTCTTCTATGTGTTAAACATTCCTATTATGTTAAATAATAGTTTAATTTTCTAAATTGTAATTTGAATGGGAGAGCACCATCCTACATACACAAAATTTATATTTTTAATGAATTTTTAGAAGTTTATTTGTATGTGAGTTAACTTAGTTTTTCAATATCGATTCTTTTGTAAAAGTTTTATTGCAGGTATATTTACTTTTTACTTTCCTCGATAAGTTTTCAAAACACTTGTATTCTTATATATATCTGAGCTTTTGAAAATTATGACAAATAAAAATGTAAAAATGACACAAAATGATTCATAAAACAGATATATTTCAATAAAAATCATTTGACCGTTAAAAACAAATTAAGGTACAAATTAATACCGATCGTTGTTTAAAATCAGAAAACAAAGTGAAGGAACAGATTTCAAAAAAAGCCAAAATAACTTGGCTCTCACAGCTCAAAAAATTATATGGACAACAAATTATACAAAAAACAACAAATTACATAAAAATGAAAGGGTTCATAATTCGTCATGGTCTACCGAAATATCACCGGTTACATCTTCAGGGACTTCTGTAACAACAATGTAAAAGTTACATATTTATTATTATAAACATACTATTCTACTTGCAAGTAATATAAGTATAGTATACTAAATATATTTAAGAAACAACCGGTTAAATATATAATTTTGTGCCGAAAATTTATTAACTTTTTTAAAAAGCGAAAATTAGTTTAAAATATTTGTGTTATTGATTATGACAAAAAAAGCGATGTTTAATATTATTAATATACAAATTTATATTTTTAAATCTAGGAGAGAAGAGGAAATTACCATTGGTATCCAGATCATATACCATAGTAGTTGAATCCTCTGGTTCTTTAATTTTATCTTGGGAACTTGGATACATGAGAGGAACATAGTCCTTTGCTGGCCCAGGAGGTTGGAATTTATCTGAAGTGAAAGTGTCTAAAACCGAGAAATAAGTTACATTACATGTTTTTTAATGGAAATCAAGAAAGATAATATTATACTAATACCATAAAGAAGGCTGATTCATGAACAAAAATCAACTTATACCAAAGAATAGTTCATTCTTACACTCAGGCTCAAGAGTTCCGGTGAGAATAGACTCGATCCAATCAACGATGACCCTGGCGATCATCAGAGAACTGGTGCCGTAGATGTGAGCTTCTCCCTTACAAACAAAAAAGAGTCGGGCTTAAATATTATCCAGAGTGCTCTGCTTGTGAGGTAAAGATCAATCAACGAGATTGCTGCCTCTTAAGTTTAGGACACGTTGTAATCAAGATTAATTAATAAAAACACATGATAACAATTGGGGTCGATTGGTACCTTTTTCTTATTGACGGAGACAAAGCAGGGGGTTTGGTCACAACCATAAGTAGTAAAGAGTGTCTGCGAAACTGGACGATCTCTGAAAGGGGCAGTTATTAGAAGATTGTAACTCCAATACAAACAGACCAAGAGGACAATTGTAGAGATGGAGAAATACTGACTAAAACTGGTGGATTTGTAGAACCACCCCCTAGCTAAAAGAATCAATAATCTACATTCATTAAATTTTACACCCTCGACGCTGAATGAAAAATAAAATTCAATTATTAAAAAGCGGTTCTACTCTATAAAACAATTTGAAATATAATCAATACAGGTCAATTGCAAACTATTTGTCGAGTTTTGTGACATTTACACAGATACAAATAGAATTTGATTCAAATGAGACTCACAAAGACATCCAGCAGACGATATATCGGTCCTGGAATGTGTCAGAGAGTCCAGCCAACAGTTGAGCATGCTTGGTAGACAGATCATGGACAAAGAGAACGAGGAAGGGTAGTGGAATCTTGGACAGCTCAAAGAAGTTGGAGCCTACAAGTTCGAACTGTAATATAGGAATTAAGACACATTGACATCTTACGATTTAAATGTGAAATAATGTAAAAGAATTCATAAAGGAAGGAAAAAATGTCCAATAAAAACGAAATAATTAAAATAATAAAACTTTGAAATTGCAAAAAACAACAAGTTCTGTGTTGCAGTATGTATTTTAATATTCATTATTAATATATTAACAAATTAGTCTACACAATATAGTCCCATTTACAATAAAATCATTCAAAGAATTAACAAGAATAGAAAGACTTACAAAGGGAGAAAGTTTCGAAATTCTCACAAATGGTTCGAGTTCCGGACGAGTGAGGAGACCCGAATAAACACGGGGAGGTGACGTTGATGATAATGGATTAAGGGATGCTATGAAAGCTTTGGACGATTTGTCCGATAGTTGAGATTGGATACTGAGAAAGAAGAGTTGAGAGTGGAAGAATAAATGGTGGAGAGAGGAGGAAGTGTGAAATGGTGAACATTTCCAAATTACAAAATATTAATACTTTACAGAATAGAATCTTACTTTGATGGAAGATTGTAAAAACTTGTAGATAGAAATAATTGCTTTCCCCGAAAGAAGTCAGCAGTTTGATGAAAAAGATCTGAAACTAAAAATGAAAAAAGAAACTTTGATTCAAACTATTTTTTATAAAAAATTCAAATACAAACATTAACTAAAAATGGTGATAATGCTTTTTAACAAACGTGATAAAATTGTTTTACAAAAAGTTGATTTCCTGCAACAGCAATTTCTGATTGCTATAACTACAATTTTCGAAGACTAAAACACTTAAAGGAAAATAGAAATAAAACTGACTTCAAAAAACTTCAAAGTCAGATGAGATATCGCTAGAAAAAGACACTAGAATAAATTGCCTCTGGCATCCGGTGGAGAAAACATTGATTTCTAAAATAAACCGACGTGTGGCAGGTTACACCAAAGTTGCAGGCCAGCATGTGAAGTCGTGATAATTAGCTTTGGGGAGAACGGTTGATGCTTGTGTCGAGGGGCGAGTTTGCTATCTTGATATCATAATTCAGATTGCAAGGAAGACAGTGGAATGAGAATTAAGACCACCGACTGTCTTTTTAATTGATGTTGCTTGTTGTAACTATTTAAAAATAATCTCTCGAATGATTGTTTCACTTCAACTTAATTACTTTGTAATGTAGCAATGGGGAGAAAACAGTTTGGAAAAGACAAATTTGTTATACGAAATATTTTCTACTCTTCAGTTGAACAAATGGAGCAAGAGTACCTTGATTGTCCTGGTTAAGATTGACTCCGAACATGACCGGACGAGAAGGAGTGCTCTGCGCGGGGGAAAAGACTTCCTGCACAGCAGTGATCACCTGGTTAGAGGAGGTCGCTTCTACAACCGGGGGCTTCGAGTGTCTGAAGTGGTTTAACCCAGATCATGCCAAACAGTTACTATGGTTACTGCTAAAGATAGCTGGCATAAAAGCATGACATAAAATAAACAAAGATACTGAAAGTGTAATTGATGCTAGGGTACATTTTAGAATAAAGTAAAACAAAACCTTTATCCGAAAACACCCAACCAACCCTAACATCTCCACTCTTAACATGAACAACTCACAAGAAAGCAGACCGAACCATGACCCCGAGCGACAAGTCCTCCTCCACAGTCCTGTTCCTCTCCTCGCCAGAACCCGCATCACTGTGGAAGAAGACGAAGGAGGGGTATCTCACCACTCCAGCCTCCTCGCAGATAAGGTTCTCTTCGAAGCAGTCCACTGTTGCCAGGGCAAAGTGTTCTCCATAACAACCACTGGAGCAGGCAGGGCCGGTGTGGTCCTGGAGGTGGTGGTGAGCTTCAAGGAGGTGTTCCAGGGCGGACAAACATGGCCGAGACCCTGTGAGTGTTGTATTCATGAGATTATAACACCCCTGAAGGGTCTTTGGAGTCAATTGACCCGACAACTTACAAGATACAGTGAAGAGAACACCGAGCACTGAGCGGTCCTTCAGCTGTTGTCGAAAGTCGTCCACGGAAGTGAGCTGTAGTTCCTTTTGAAGTTGGGCTTCAACGGCCGGGGATAGGTGCAGACCTATTCTCCCTTCTTTGTAGACATAGAACACTGGAACAAGAGGCCACTCACGGGTGATGCTATTTAACACTTTTTATCATGTGATAAATCAAAAATAGGAAATGAAAACACTGAAAATTCAAGAAAATTTGTAATGAAATTTCCGTACAAAATCTTTAAAAGACATTAAAAGTTTTCTAAGACTCAATGAGAAATTCGGGCACTTCCCTAGGTACGAGTATGTCAAGCAACAAGCACAACATTTAGATCTATGAGATATGTGTGTGGTTGAGTTACTCAAATATGGAATGTAAAATAGAACGAATGGTAAACAAAATATATTCCATATAGTTCCGGATAATCAAACTTCGAAACACCAACTAAAAAAAAGAAATGAAATTATATTTCAAGACTTTTCAGTCCACTCTGCATTTCATAACATCGAGTATCACTCTTGAACCCCCAAATGAATCAGTCCATTGACTGTGGACGGTATGTAATTGGACAAAGTATTGTGTCGAAGAGGTTGAGACAATCACTGAAGAACTGTCTACAACTTCAAATTAGTGAATACCTCAATCAAGGATTAGGGTTCATTTATTTGGCTTGTTAGCGGAATCAGGTGTGTTTCTAAGAGGTATAAGTAAGTAACTTACTACTTCTGTGAATAGGTTCACTAAACAATAAGCTTCCAAGAGGACGATTGAGCGGAGAACGCTCCGATGACGTCACAGCAATTTGGTCCTTGACGAAGGAAGTAATTTCCTTCAGGTCTAGAATGCTGCCCGAATACTTCTTCACTTCCTAACAGAGAGAGAAAGAAGGAGAGATTCCCTGATAGCGATAAATAATTCATATCAAATGAGAAACATTTACCACCGACCATTTTGACGGCAGAGTGGTAGATGAGGTCACTGTTCAAGATATCACTGTCCACATTGTTGAGTATGTTGAAGAGCTGATCTCTGAAGGATAAATAGATATTATAACTATGAAACACGAAGAAGTTAAGACAAACATTGCGTTGTTACCAATTTGTTAACAAGTCTTGAATACTTGAACACACAAAATAAAATGAGTTACAAGTTGTCTTGGAACAACGTATAAAACGATCTTATACCCCAAAATGTATTTATTTAAATACATGACCACTATCACTAGAGTTCGAAATGGATCTCACTAATAGCCTCCAAGTCATGGACAGACATTTTGTGATCAGATCGTGAAGAATACTTCGGCCACATGCAACAATCGAAAATAATTCTTGTGGTCGTCATGTTCCATTATGTTACGTGTGTGCTATCTGCACAGAATGCACAGTTGTGCCATATGAACAGCCACGTCAGTTTCGCCTGACCAAACACACAAATCAGGAATTGGAAATGGTAGCCAAACTCATCGTCATTCAGCCTTACAAGTCTAAAGGCACTGCACGATACTATTTGATAACTTTTCTTAAGCATACTTTCAATTTACGATTTGCATAAACTGAAATCTAATAAAGAAAAACAGATTTTCCAGGGACAAAGCCAAAAATTATCAACGAAACATGTTGTTTTTGACGACCAATGATTTATAAAAGAATGTACCAGTTACTTATGGAAAATTAAAAATTCAATATTTTGAACACCGTTTCTAAAATTCATTGCAATAAAAATACTTTGAACAAAATAATGATCTGAATTTGAAAGAGCGTCGTGAATCATAATTTCGGACAATCTGTGTATAAAAGAATCCCATCTAAACAATCTTAACACGTTAATAAAACTCACTGGAGAATCTGGAGGCCCACAAATCCTGGCAGGCCAGGTGCAAAGGTGGCATTGACATGAGCGGCCAGTTCATCAAGGTTATGCTCTGAAGTGGGGGACTCGTGGTCGGTCGGATAGACAACGAAGACCACATGAGGACACTGTTTCACGATGGAGAGGACAAAGCGAGGCACTGGGTTGTTGTCATGGCTGAACTTGCGGACGTCCAGCTGTCCGTTAGAACACGGAACGATAAAGGAGGACGTTTTATAACAAGGTTTGTTTATAAAACTATATAACTTATTGATTCATTTAATTCATTGTAAATCATCAATTGTCGCTAGCTCTTGTCTAACGCATCGTGTTTGTGTGTGTGTCTTTACCAAACAGGACATAAAGCGGAGCATACTAAGCCCCAGATATGAAGCAAATTGATAACATGAAAATGAAGCTACAGTTTTCAATTACTATAATTATAAAAAGGTTTTAAACGTAATTTTATCCTTCTCAGAAAACTGAACCCCCTAACAACCATTTATGAAACAGCATTAATCACTCCCCGCTGATGAAGCCACACAGCCAGAAGCATCACTATTTCCATTATTTAAGGATTATTTTTAAATCAAACAGGATTACAGTCGTGGCATGTAACAAATCTATTCTTACCCAGGTGGCATTGCCAACGAAGCTTCGGACGATACTACACGCAACAACGAGAGGTCGGAAGCTGTCGAGCTCCTCCTTGCCTACCCGCAGAGTGATGCAGTCATCCGAAGAGTCGGCGGTGCAGCGTCGTGGATCGAACACCCGCACGTAGGGGATCAACGTTCTGCTTCAGCGATTCATGATAATTAATTATTTTAGTGAAAAAGAGAGTTTCTAATAAATAAGAGAAATATTTTGAAAAAGAATCACTATCTTAAATTACTTACAAAACTTTTAAGAAGACCTGAAAATCGCGCCAATATAGAAATCAAAGTAAATATATTTATTTTTCGACACTGTTAATGGAAAAGTTGAACATACGGATCTGCTTGTTTTTGTGAGCTATCCCGAATTTCTGCAACCCCACTTATCACAATTGATTTCAACTTATGAGCAACTTCCAAGAAAGCCAGATGTGCTGTGAATTGAGAATCATAGTAAAAATCGACGTCATTAAATCCATTAGACAAAAAACACAGAACTATTTTAAATTATAATTTTTGAATAATCTCATATTTCAAACTCACCTGATTTGTACAAATCTCTAGATAATATCATAAATGGGACCTTTCTGTCAGTGTTGAGCATGCGCTCAAGAAAATGTTTTTCTTCAAGTAAAGTGTAGAACACAAAGTGTGTCTCCCCAAGGGTCGACCTGAAGCAAACGTTGTTGAATAATAGAGAGAAAGGATCACATCAATAAATGCCACTCGTTATTGGTAAAATCTTAATGGAAGTAAAAAAATAATTTCTGCACCATTTACGAATATATTTTCAAACAGAAAAATACAATTTTTCAAACAGAAAAATACATTTTTCAAACAGAAAAATACATATTTTCAAACAGAAAAATACATATTTTCAATAAAAAACTATTTTTCTGGAAATATATTTGATGAAATTCAGGTAAATAAATTACTTACTCCATAATATGAAATACTTCGTTTTCTATCGAGAAATCTTCAATATCAATTAATGAAATAGCGTTTAACTGAGAATCCTTTCTGAAAACAGTTGAATGATGTGATCAAAACGTTTCAAATAAGATCTTTGAATAGTTGAGATATTATAAAAACGAATATATAAGCAAATCTTATTTGCAACAAAGAATAGATTTGTTGAAATTCGATTAAAAATGGACAAAATAAATTACTATAAACAAATAAAAATATGAATAAAATTCTTACTTGAATGGATAGTAAAGAGAATCACCTGATTTTCCTTTGCAAATGCGAATCGACTTTTCTGAACAATTAACCTTTGAAATATATTAAATGAACAGATTTGCTAAAATCACAATAGATTATCTAACCTTAAAAAGTAATAATAATATATTTATTTTATCAATCAACTATTGAATTTTGAAACACATTTTGCTTTACTTATTAGCGGTTTGGGTGCTCATTGAAATTGGATAGAAAATTTTGAAAACCACAATTCATTATAAAAAAAGTATAAAGTAATAAAACAATTAAATGTAATATAACAATAATACTCACCAGACCCAAATGAACATCATATGTTTGCAAATATAACAAAACATTGAAAAGCATTTTTTGAGCTAGTTCAAAAGTTTCTGTAATAAATCAAATATTTAAATGATAAGAAATAAGTATTTAATTAAGCTAAAATATGTACTTATGTAGACAAGTATTTCACCTGACGAATTTGATTCTGGTTGTTGAAAATGCAATATATAAGTTCGATCTTTAATAGGTTGCTTGTTAAAATCTCTATTTAGGGAAATAAATTCCAACATATTCTCTCTTTGAAAAACGTTTTCTTTGAAGAAAAACAGGTCAATAAATCGATAATCATTTTCATTAATTTTTTGACTGTTACATAGTGACAATAAAACAATCAGTGTTAAAAGAATGTACATCTGAAATGAAAAAATAGCAAATCAATTAAAATAAACCAAACAAGTATTATATTATAAATCAATAAATAATTCATAAGTGGACCAAAAAGTAAATGTATGACATTTACATAAGAAGTAAACAATTACAAAATCATCAACATGATAGTAAAATTATTACTTTTTATAACAAATGAAACATAAAACAGTATAACATTATTCTAACTAGCAAGTAACTATTATAGTTATTAAAAAATTATTTTTATAGAATAATTGTTTTGGTGTTTATATAATTTTTCAAACTTCACTAGACAAATACTTAAGACTAAACTATACTAGTACTAAATTTAGTTTTCTTTATTAGTCAACTCAGACTTAACTGGACCCCCGTAAAATCAAAAAGATCAACTGGTTTATTTATTGTCTGATTTATACAAAATAATAAAAAACACTAAATACACTGCTCTATAGCGTATGTAATATGTATGTATGATGTACTATACTATGCCTATATAACTTGTTAACAAAGGAAAAAACTGTGAAACTTATGATATGATAAATATCTAATATGTCAATAGAGATTATTGTTAAGTGTTATAATACATCAATCCTTATAATAACTTAAGAATTAAAATAATTTTTGCTATAATTACTACATTTTCGCAATCATCTGCCTCCTATGGTGAGGCATTCAGAATAGTCTATAATTCAAATCAGTATGTAGTACTCATATTTTATTTTGATTTACAGCAAAGAATGTATTTAAAGACATTTAAAATTATGAATGATTATTCATTCAATTACTGTCAATAATTGCCCACTTTTGTAACTTGATTAAGACAGGTTTGATGACAGGATTACATTGTAGTCAAGAAACATATTTGGGTTGAAAAAGATTTCAAAAATTTAACAATGTATTCATAGCAGGACTACAAAGAATTTTTTTCATTTTAAGCATAATGTTTTTTTTAAATTTTTGGTTATTTATAAAAATGTGAGCTACAGCTAGTGTTATTCTATCTAGTAGTGCTGCTATGTCCCTATTTGGTAAAATAACTACCAGGACAATAAAAGATCTGTATCTGAATATTTTTATTTTATTGTATTTTACCTGTATAATGTTATGTGATATAATATGGAATTGTTATATACCTTATATAACTGACAAAATTGCACAACCTTCAGATACAGTACCTTTGTTGCTACATTATTAGGAATAAAATATACTAGAGCCTCAAAATGTACTCATTATTTGCTTCAGTTATGCAACTAGTGCATTTCTGACAATAAATCAAATAACCTAATGATTGTGTAATATAAAACTCACTTTCTATAATTTTGTTTATCTTATTTAAAAATGTATTTTCATTTTGTTCTATATTTGATATTAATAAATATTTTGAATTAGTGTATAATTCAATTTGTCAAATAAATTATTATTTTTTTTCAAATTAAGGTTTATTTTTTCAATCACAATTAGATTAAAAAAATGTTTTATCAATAGGAGGTATGTACAATAGAACAAAATGACTGGGAGAATCCTATATATATATATGTGTAATAAAACTGCAATTTATTATTGTTTATACATTTACTAAACTAATATAAAATATTAAGGCTTTTTATAGTAACAGAAGTTAATGAAATTCACACTTAGTATTAGAATTATAAAGAACAATGAAATCCAATTCATCAACTGAATTTCATAATATTATATATTAGCTATATGTGTGAATGCTCACATATTGTATATCACTTTGAATTAGTCAAAAAAGGTGTAGGTGTTTTTCATCAACTTGGAATTCCTGAAACTATTAATGTTACAAATATTTTGAAATTTTCAGTGAATAGAAATGCAAATAACACATTTTTGAAAATGTGAAATTTTGATAAAAGGTTAAATAAAGAGTAGGCCTCTATCCACATTATAAAAGCAGTAAGTAAAATAATTTGTTATAATACTAAGATTAAAAAAGGATCTACATATAGTAGGTATAGATACTGTAGATGTTGAGTACCAGAAGCAAATTTGTACTGTTTATAATAGGATGTACCAACAACAGATTAAAAAAAATTATTTACATATTATAGCAACTAAATATTTTTGTGATGTCTATATATTGACTGTATTCTATTGTATAACTGTATTGTAATTGTTTTATGTTCAATTTCAAGGCAATTGAAATTTTGGGACAGCCAAAATAATTGTACCAATAACAAATTAAAAATATAGATAAACATAATTATAACATATAACAGCAAATGATTATTTTTTTAAATCTATTTTGAAAATATTTACCAAAATTATTTATTGAAATATTAAATCAATTAAGATATTAACAGCAATTTTATGTCAACCTATTGTTATATTCATTATAATTCTATTAGTCTATTCATTATTGTATATACAAAATTATTGTACTAACAATGAATAGACAATAGGTTGACATAAAATTACTGTTGAAATGTAATAATATTTAATATTTCAATAAATAATTTTGATAACATTTTAAAAATAATTTAGAAAAATAATCATTTGAGACAATCCATAAAGTATGTACCCAGCCTCTCCAGTCTCCATCCTATGTACAAACCTGTAATGAAAGCTTTTCATCTACCCTTCACCCCCTCTCTTCCTTAAAATTCAATTTATTATACAGACAATATTTTTGAAAAGTAGTATATAGATGAAATAAACAAAATAAGTGAACTAATGAATGTTAATTATGAATGAATAGAATATGAATAATGAACAGTTAACACAATGAAGTCAGTATTATTATAAATTTTATTGTGGAATTTATATTTTATTTATAATTCATTAGCTGAGTACTGGTAAAAAAGACACATTGCTATTTTTTTTAAACATTTCCCTTTCCCTGTATGCTTTAAATTTATCCTCCCCTCCCCTTTCTTTATGGATGGTTCCATTGCTGTCATATATTTAATAATTATGTAAATCTTATTTTCTTTAAAATTTATTGTTGGTACAAGCATAACTGTCCCATTTGCAAACCATTTGTGAAATGGACAAATTTGCTTATGGTACACAACAAAGATACTATCATAATACAGCAGTATAGCTCACTGCTTACAGTTTGTCAGTTTTTTTATCTGCTGGGTTGAATCATATAGAATTATAAAGCTTGTGAATATATACATATTAATACTATATTTTTTTGCAATTTGAGCATGGTAAGTGGTAATTTATATTTAGGGTAAACAATATTTTTATATTTGAGAATCAAAGATGATGAATTTCCTATCAAAAGTAAACAGTTAAACTAGAAATAGATTATTATTTATATTTAGTAAAAATAAACAATTGATAAAATCTATACCTTTTGTTAAGAATTGGAATTATTATTAAATTCTGACGACAAATTCGAAAATCAAATAGAATAATACTGATATAATACTGATACCTTAATCGCCGATCCAGTTGTTTGATAAATTTCCCGCATTTCATGACCTTGAGTCAGATAAAATATTATTTCAATATATATATATACC
>JAUZNC010008673.1:0-24296 GCA_034780395.1 Vannuccia rotundouncinata | reverse complement strand
TTTTGTCTGAATTAATTTTGTTTGTTGGTTTTAATATTTTAAAGATCTGTAATTTTAAGGAAATACCATCCTGAACTCATAATTAAGTACATTGTAGGTATTGCAAAAAGGAATTTAACAATTATATTTTTATTGTCAAGACAATAATTTAGCGACACAACAGTGTCTAACTAACCTATCATTGGTGGAGAGAGCTTTGAAAGATTGGATAAGATTAGGCTCAGACACAGTAAAGATATCTGGGGCCGCCTCGGAAAGGTGTTGTCCTTGTACACCCGGGGAGAGCATGATCGAGTTGAGGAAGATGGGCTTCTTGTACATCTTGAAGTTCATCTTCGACTTGGAGGTGGCCTCAGAGGGGAAGATAAAGGGTGTGCCACCTGTGTTGTAGGTGGGTGTGGCCAGCAGTAGAAAATCATTGAACATGAAGACCACCACCTCACGATTCGACTTCACCTAAAAGTTGGAGCGATTATAGTTTGTAAAACGATATGTCTGCAGATTTTTTAGGATAGCAGTGGATTTTGTATGATTTAAATATACATTCTATATCAGGGCTTGATATCAGACAAGACTGCATTTTAAAGAAGCCATTTGAAGAATGAACTCTTAATGTAGTATTTAAATACTCATGAAATTTTTATATTTACTGAATTTTAAAAGGAGTGAAAAATATATCGGTCATTCTAGCTTGTGGTAAATACACATTTTCCAGGTAGATTTTCCAAGCATGTTTCAAAATTATTTATTAAGTCATGCTTTTTTAAACTAGAATAGCGACATTTGTGAACACTTACATATTCTAAAACGCTGTTTAAATAATTGCACAAGACATTTCACTTAATTATACTACGAATTTGTCCTAGAGGAACATAATAAAACTATATAATAAAAAATGTATAAAGCAAAATAAAGGTATGTAAAATAAATTTTGTATTTCAGCGGTTAATTTTATACAGAGAGTATTTACTTTTACTATTCATGTTCTATATTATAATATATTGTAAAAGTATACCTTACACTGCATTAAACTGATTTTTGAATTAAGAAATTAAGAATAGAATATATTGGTCTTTTTATTCTTTAATTTTCTGAATTCGGTATGTCATCATTAATCTATAGAATACTATGAGTTAGTCAAACCTTGTAAAGAGTTCCCGATCTTAGGAGTCTTCGATGACCCAAACAGTTGGTGCGAGAGTTGAAGTACAATTTCTCATTGAGCCCGTCACACTGGACATGCTCCTGGAGCCACTCCAGCCGTTCACTGTTCTCTTTTTCCCGGACACCTTCATTAACTGCCTCACAAAGGGAGCGAGCGGCCGCTGTGGCCTCCTCCATATCGCTCCGATCAGGGTGGTAAGTATCCGTGTAGCGGAGAATCTTGATGGCCAAATTAGACAGGGAATAAGGGAACGTTCTTATGTGAAACTTTCTGTTTTAATAATTAAATAATAATTAATGTTGTCTTACACCCTTTTCACCTAGAACTTTTAATTAATTTAGAATCTATGATTTCCAATTGTATGATTTCGAATATTTTGTATTTTAAAGAAATTAAAAAGATCGTTGCATAACCAACTGCGTAATAATTAGAACATCAAACATACTTAATAATTAGTGTAATGCTCAGCATATTCTATGTTTAATTATATGATTATGATAGATGCAGACAAATTATATAAATGTTAAAAGATATTATAATAAAAAAGGTTATACATAGTTTTATAAAGGAACTTATTAAAATTTAATTACGCTATGGATAAACAGGACTAACTGTTCAGTAAACAGATCAACATTACAGGATAATTGGTACTAAAAAAAATCATATTCTGAACATAACAATTTGTATGAGTGTTAATAATTAAAAGGATTAAAATCATTTTTTTTAAATTGACAAATAATTTATGTTGAGTATAAAAGACAAGAGAATTTATAAACTCACATTTTCCACAATGAGTTTGTATTTAGTGATACGCTGCATCGGCTTCAGTAGAAAACTAGAGAAGGGCATCATTTTGCACCGAGTGTTTTGCTCACATTTAAGACAGAGATCCTTGAACTTAGTCGAACTGTTGATTCGCTTCTGGAAGATGGACAACGATTGGTTCTGACAACTGCAGAACCGTACGTAGTTCATGAAGTTGGGGAACTGAAAACAACAATATAGTTAAGCATCTATAGAATAAAGACTTTAACAATGGTAACCAATAAATTTTAAATTATCACAATCTAGTTTTAGCTAATTATAATTAACCAAGTTTAACCTACAAGGAGAAAATTAAGTCTGGAGACATACGATGTGCTAAAAAAGTACTTGTGCACCTAATAATAAATTGCAGAACTGGTAAGGTGATCTGTAATCACTCTGAACCAGTTATGTAACTTTTACCAATATGTTTTATCCTATTATTTAATTGGTCAAAGTTCAATTTGGTATGGCTCGAATGATAGACTTACATTTCCTATGAGAATATCCCCAATACATTGGATAGGTTGGTTAAGACCACAATTGTTTCTACGAATCTTCAACGCCCTGAAACAAAAAGTATCATAACATTAAAGCCCATTCAAACTAAAAGTAAAGAGGTGCCAGAACAACCTCACAGACAAAAATACAGGTTTTAGTCCTCTCACATGTAAAAATTGAATGACTTGGGCATGAGGTCCGTCCAATTAACGAATATCTTCGCCAGTTCATCCTTGGGCAAGTGCTCAGATTCCGAAAACGGCTTGTAGAAAACCTAAAATAAACAAAACACGAGATTAGACTCAGCTGGTTAAATCAAAATTAGAACGAGGATCTATTCAACATAAATCACACAATGTAGTTCAACATGACAGATCAACTTGACTTTGAAATGATTGAATGGAGTGGTTAAATACCAGAGTAAAGATATGATTCATTATATACTTATTCAGAGTATACATGCAAACAAGATGGTAATAAAATCTCACTCAAACATATTTGGTCAAGACCGTTAAATAAAAACGAACAGAGATAATTAGAACGAAAGTAAAAACAAAATCATATATATAATTAAAATTCCACAAATAAGCTGCACTATTTTGATGGAACAAAACACGTCATTATTTGACAAACTTACCTGATGCACTTCACGAAGGTCATTGTAGTAGGCCTTCTCTGTATCGATTAGTTCTTTGATGTAATACTGACGCTTCTTTTCATTATCTGTGAGGACTACGTCAAAATGGAGACCGTCATCAGAATCAGCTAAAACACCAGGCAGGAAAGTTAGAACATAGTTTTAGGACTATATTATAGTATTGTCACAGCTGATTCTAACAGAAATATCAACTGATGTTGTTCCTGAGTATGTTACTTATAGCCATGTGACATAAGTATTACCCAACGTGTCAAGTATTGAAAAGGTATTATTGATCCATTCTATTAAAAAAATAGTCAATATGTTCAATTTCATATTATGTTCAAATAACTTCAAAAAATAGGAAAAGGCTTTTTTTTTTACTACATACTGCATAGAAATTATAAATCCCCCACTTGCTCTCCCTGTTAAATTAAAATGATACACTGAAAACATACTTTTAAATATCCTGATACACAGAAGAAAAATACTACAGTCAACAAACAAAAGACCCAAATCAAGAAAGAACATAATACCTTTGGACAAATAAACGTTTTATTTGGTGTTTCGAAATTGTATTATGCCATCGTAATGCGGTGAAGATAACACTTTCATAGTGGTAAAATAATCAACAATGCTTTTTTTACTGATAATGACTACAAACAGTGGCTAGTGGGGTCTTTTGTTTGTCAACTGCAGTACAACGTGTATTAAAAATCATAATTTAATTAGCATATTTAAACCGCGCAGGCCAGCAGACTAGGTATAATGCATGTGTGCTTCAAAAGTGATAATTTCACAACCGACAAGTTAATTTAGGGTTCATATTATAATATATTTAGATAAATAAGAGTAGCATCTTCTTACTTAAAGACCCTACTAGCCACTTAATTGTAGTGAAAAATAGAAGACAGAATCACTGACAATATTTCCCAAACAATGGAAGAGTTGTTAATTAATAGAATATGGAAATATTTATACTGGTATGATACATTCCGCAAAATGAGATTTTAACATTGTTTCCATTTTTATTAGTGTATAGTAGATAATAATAATATATGTTCGTATTATTAATATTACAAATTAAAATGTTGAAACACAACAGGAAGATATTATTGCAAGAGTTATTTATAGCATGATTCCATAATTTAAAGTGATGACTGCTAAAAATCAAGAGGTAATGCTAGCCAACACTACACGATACAAAATAATATTAGAAAATCAAATACATTGTTGCACAGCTGTCATAATGCACTGTAATAACTATGTGTTTTATATAATATATCTACACGCGTCGATCCAGTGAGAGGAAAAATCAACATAATTACCCTTTGAATAATATGATAAACATGAGGAATATAAACTGTATGATTGAGCTGATGTGGACATGATAGTGTGAATGTTTGTGAACACACTTTCCGCAGTTGGTCTGAATAAAATAAATTCGAGTCTGTGCCTATTGCTTATTAATAAATATATTTTACTAGTGTAATATATTGAAGCAGACTATATTTGCTAGCTGTGTCATGAGATTTTATACTAAAATAAATAGCTTTTGATATGTTTCTACAATTTGTTATCTTTATATCTAAAATGGCCATTTCTTCAAAATAAATTGTTAAAACGAAAAAAAAATAAAGTGGGATAAACAGGGGGAATAATATGAGAGGCATTTGTAAAAATACATGCAAGCGACACAGAAGCAGTATAGGTGTAGAGCTAGATTATGAATGCTGGCACAGCGATTTAAGACTTAGAAAAAGGAACCCAACAACCATGGTTGTTAAAATCATTCACAAAACACGAGGCCATGGAGTTGTTGGTGAGATTGAGAGAGAAAGAGACATAATCAGTTCTTTTCATTTCAGAGAGTGAGAGAGAGAGAGTACTATTGCAATTAATAAAAAGAGGAGAGGTGGTATCGAATCTTCTCTTCTTTTGGAGCACACATACTGACAGATAATACACAAATATTGTGTTCCATGGAAGGAGTGGATAGAGACACCATTTACGGTTTTAGCGTCCTGAAAAGGTAGGTAGGGATGGGGTTCGACAGTTTACTTCTATCATCAATGTCAATTGCTCTTTTAGAGATAATAATTTTAAATCCTATTTGATATCATCATTAACTTCTCACCAGCTGCCTCTGAGGAACTAGTTTTGGCCGTGGCCTGTATCCTCCTGATATAGTTGACCGGGAAAAGACCCTCTGTGCCGTTTGCCAGTCGACCACGCCACCATTCAGGCTCGTCCTTGCTGACCACGGTGATAACTGCGCCCTTTTCGAAAGTCAATTCATCCACGTTTTGCGCCGAGTAAGAGTAGATGGCACATACCTGCTCACTGGCAGGTGCGGCTGCTGCAGATGGAGTCGCTGGTAATGTGGCTGATCCAGACTCTGTTGATATAATATTATTGATACCCATATTACTAGAAAACGAGTTGTTTGGAATTTGGATCGATATACTAGATGCTCTGGTGTGCCAAATAAACGTAACCACGCCGTTTCTTTATTTAGTATCAAAAATAGACAACCCCCCGTTTATTTGGACCCCCCGATTATTTTTTTTAATTGATGGACCCCCCGCCCGCTTATTTGGTACACCAGAGTAGATCTATTCAATAATAATTATAATCAATATATTTATTGTTCCTAATTATTTTAGGAAATAACTTTCTGGACATTATAATATGTAGAAGTGTAACGGTTCAAATGTCTTGTTGTCAGATGTAAATGACACATACACTATACTAAATCAATATACTATCAGTATTATTTTAGCACTTAAAATAACACCTTTTACAATCATTGCTACCCAGTATGATAGCAGTCAGTTTTGTTGTCTGAATAAATGAATACATATAACTAACCATGTTAAGGATAGACAAGTACACAATGTAATGTGTCACTATATTAAGCACAACATTAAACAAAGGGTGTCTAATACTACAAATAGTTAAAGGGAAGGTTACACTCGATTATCATAATTAAACAAAAACCACATTGCTATGATCGCATAAAATATTGCATTATACAGAACTGTTAAGGCTATCACTAATCGGGTTATGTACTTACTATTGCGAAAAGCAGAACTAGACAATCCTGAAAAGAATAATATTGACAAATCGATATCTGAAATTAAGTTTACAATAAAACTTTATATGCAACAACCCGCTATTGTAATTATACTAGTTCGAGGAAAGGGTATTTAAATAAGAATAATTTCATAATTAATCAGATTAGTTTTGTGTGTTGAATAAACACTACCAAACTTAACTTATAAGGTTGTGTTTTTTTATCTGTCTAGCCAAAAATAAGGGTGTTGATGACTCACTTCATTCACAAGACGGCGTCCTTATTCGGCGCGTATTAGCATTATCTCTTTCATTCTCCCTATGTGCGTTAGCCATGTTACCCTATATTTTCTCAGTTTATTGATTTTAGAACAAAGATAAAATGTCTGTACGCCTTCATCGAAGATATCAACCTTGCTTCACCCTGCTTACAATATTCAAGCTAACTTTCAAGTATAAGCAACTATTCCTAATACCAATTAGTATCCTGAAAACTAACGTAATAAAAATCCGTAATAATTTTACTTTATTCTTGTAATAAAAACTTAGCGAAGTCAAATTATTGTTATAACAGCACCTATTTGTAAGATTAATTTACATAATTGAACATCATATTTGGTTGAGAGTATTAAGGTGTATAAACCTGTATGTTTCCTGAATTGCATTCTTTAATTAAAAAATAAAATTTAGTGAATGATAACTTTCCAATTTTTATGAAATTTATAAAAATCGGTAATAATAAAAAGTCAAAAGACTTCGTTCGTACAATGTTCAAAATATAGAATTATAATTCAAATGCAACATTTAATTAATATAAAAAATCCGTTTCATACAGCTTGTAATATGATTATGTTATCGATAACAAAAACGGTAAACGATTACAAAATTAGAAACACAGTATAGTACGTACTTATATAGTGAATGTAGTTATTACCTTGAGTTCTAGAATGGGAAGACCCAGGTCTCGGTGATCCTGAAGCAGAGCCCTCTGGAACTGAGTTCATCACACGGACATAGTCAGCCGGGAACCAGCCAATTCGTCGTTTCTGACCGCGTTGCTATAGATACAGACAATGCAAAATATATAACAAGGCGTACAACAAATTCTATGGATCATAATGTTATTGTAATTAAAAAAACTTACATAAAAAGAGTGAAAGCTTTATGAAATCGATAATCAATCATTTCGAGTGCAAAATCAATAAATCGCAATTACTGATGCCCTTAAATTGCTAAAATGACTACTGTAACGAAAAAATATACTCGAAACAAACAAAAGATTAACTTTAACTCTGCAGAAACAATTTTTCAATCATAAAAGGAAAGCTAGCGTCAAATAGCATGCTTGTATTACAATAGTAATTGTGTCCATTGAAGACAAAAAAGATAGAACACAGACTAATGTGCTCAAAATCAGATTCATTGAAGCCACAATTAAAAATAAAGAGCAATTTTAATTTAGAAAAAATAAGCAGACGGTAACAATCTGATATGTTGCTACATCGTGATTATTTTGTGCAGACAAACCTCCTCTAATTCTTCGGTCTGCAACAAAAGTAGACAAGAGTCGTAGAAAAGGGCTTAAAACGTTAGATTAGATCACAATGTTTGGAATACTTTATGCATGTGTGTTGTTGGGAAATATATAAAAAGCAGTTGAAATAGTAGTATACTACCTGCTAGATGAAATAACTCCAGCTATATAAAAGATTGATCAAAGTTAACATAAAGCACATTGGAGTATTATAACCACACACATCACATTCAGGCTGGTGTTTAATGCTCTTAATTTCTGGTAAATATAAGAGTTCTAAATACGTTTATAGAATACAATCACGCACTAACCTGAAGCTCGCCCTCCCACCAACCAGTGGCCGAACGCTTGCGTATCTGAATAAGCTGTCCAGTAACTAGGGACAATTGTTCAACTCCAGATGCTGTGTATGGCACTATCACCTGAGCAATCTCTAGCTTTGATCCACCAGCAACACGAGTCTAAATAGATACATAGATAGTTATTTCAATCGTGAACCCAGTACAGAACTATGATACTACCAAACTAAGCAAGCCGGATGCCAACTGACCGTTTCTGGGGTGCTAACTGCGGGCGACGATCTCAATTGATTATTGGTGAGAGCAGTGACCTCCGCTGTGCCAGAGGGAGGCTCTGAGATATCACCGCCACTTGGCAGATTATCATAGACATCCTCGTTATCCGGCAGTGGTTCCTCACTGTGTTTGAGTGAGGCTGCACTAGCACCTCCGCTCATCGTTGTAGATCCCGCCGTGGAATTATTCGTCTTGTTGTTAGATGAGGTAGTCGACCAGTTTGACTGGGACGGCACAGATTCGAGAAGATTGCGAACATTGCTGACGTCGATTCCTGATGCTTCCATTTCCTAAAATCGACCAAATTACGCAACTATATCGACATTTTCTCGTATGGTTTCATATCATTTGTGAATTTTCAATCAATCGTAGAAAATATTCCGATGTTTATAAAAAGGCGGATTACACGCGATTACGTATTGTTATAAAATGGAAGGAGTAGATTCACTTCGCAAGCAATCAAGGATGTGAATGCACTCATTAAAAAGAATATTGGAGGGCCTTCTAAATGCCTTAATTACATATTCAGCTCCTTTAATAAGCGTAAATAAGCCTAATAATAAAACAGTAAAAAATGAAGATGTCTGTATAATCGCAACAAGTGACTGCATAAGTAGGTATTAACAAATATGAAACACAGACGTAGTATCTGAAAGTGGAAAGAATTTAATACATACAAATAATTATAAATACAAATAAATATAATCATAAACTGTTTGATTGCAGTAATGTTTTTCCCGAATTTCAAACTGTGTGATAAATCCACTCCACAAAATTAAAAAGCTTAACAATTTTAAAAAATAGAACAAGAAAAAAGTTTAGGACAATCCAAACATAATCGGGACAGTTAGAAAGTCTGCAAGTTACAACTTTTAGAAAAGACTTTCTTTCATCAGATTTTTTTAAAAAAATGAAATCGATAATAACCTGTAAGAACGACAATCAAACACTAAAAGATACTCTAAAAAGATTGTTTACCTTAACTTTCATCTTTCTGACAAAGTTGGCTGGGAACAAGCCTCGCCTCTCCGTGCCCACAATAGAGCCTTCCCACCAGTCCTGCTCGATGCGTTCAATCTTGATGATGTCGCGAGCCCGAAGCACCAGATCACCCGACTCCCCAGAGTCATACTGATAGAGGGCAACACAAAACTCTGCATCCTCCTGAATTGATGGTCTGTGGGCAGTGGCTCCTCCTCCGCCTGATCCAGCCGCTTGTGGTGGAGGCACGAAGGAGTCGATCATCTCGTAGACTTCAGTGTCGCCAGCTACCAGTTCTTCATCTGTTCGGATATTTGCGGATGCTGCAGGGGCAGTTTTATTGGCTGGAGCAGCTGACCGCAATGCGCTATCAATTAGAGAAGAGAGTTTGTCTTCAAACACATACCATCACAAATAGTAAGAAAGACAACAGATTAATTTAATAACTGACAAGTTTAACAAGTGAATAATTTATAAGACACATGTAGGTAGCACTAAAAGCGGAAAAGAAAGCTAAATATATAACAAAGATTGTGCGGTATAATAAAACAACAGCAGATAAACATAGGGAACAAATAGTAATCATTTAGAAAGAAAAAACTTGCAGATATAACTTCAAAATATTAAAAGCCAGTAAAGACTCAACCGGTGAAAATAATGAAATACTACCTATATGTGATAAAAACCTATCATAATGCATGTGTATAGTTTGCATCTTCTAAATCCAGATGAGATAAAACTACAACCTGTACAACACTGCGTCACATTACTTTGAATCAAACTATTATATCACGACAACAAATTTCAAATTTACAAACTGAAGGCCGATTTTTCTTTTAAAAAATATAGAAAGTTTATGGACGCATTGTTGGATTGTATGTACAGACAGACAACAAACAGATAGAGAGAGAGAGATACAATGACAACAGGAAGCTACAGATGAGCGCATCACCTCGCCCCATTGTCCCCAGCAGCACCCGAAGCGGGCAAGGTGCGCACATAACTCCTGGGGAACCAGCCAACACGGTCCTCTATTTGGCCGCTCCACCACTCGCCCTGCTCTTCGAGGACACGGATGTGAGCCCCGGAAGGGAAGGTAAATTCGGTACCGGCTTGACCCTCCCAAGGGTAGAGGGCTTCCACCCAAACACTGGAGAGACGATGGCACCCAACAAGGCAATTTATATCCACAGGTCAACAATTGAATATATACACAGGTACCGTCACTACCCTTTCTTGATACAATACAGACGAACTTAAGGTTTACCGTTGTTGATCGGCTATTTAAAATAATATAGCACTGTTTAGTCAAATGAAATTAGCGGAAGCACAGTTATATTTTAGTGGCAATAATGTATTAATTGTTAGATGATCTTTAGTTAAATGGATAATTCACGATTCCATAGTTTCTACACAAAATGCCAAATCTATTTAAATATTATATTTTGAAACAACTTTGAAGCATTTTTAATTATTTTAAATAAAATGTTATCGTAATGTAAATTTAATATCAGCATTAAAACTTATTGTAAGTTTAACAAATGTACAAGCTTTTTGCAAAGCTTGACCATCAACATTAATTAGAATAAGAGTGAAATCTCAATTTATTCAAATAGGCACTTCAAACAAAATATTTAAACATTTCAAATTTACACAAGTCTGTAAATTCCAACTTTTCCAAAACTGTAGAAACCATGGATACCGTGATTAAACAAAATATAGTTCAGTAAATAAATATATCGGAAATGTTAAATAAATGTTAGAAGGTAGATAGGTAAAAAAAACATGTACAATTATTAAAGGATTTGAACAAAACATTTTAAGCATAACAAAATTTATATCGAAATTTACAAGAAATCCAATGTCAGTTACAACTTCGTTTCTGCACATTACAAGAAATCAAACGAATAGACAACTAAACTCACTCGTTATTGGTCTCCTCTCCCCTGAAGCTATTGTTGAAGGTCTCATAAACCTCGCCATCCTCCGCGGTGAGTTCATCAGCGACATTGTTTTTCTTATTATTAGTTACAGGCATGTAGGAAGAGGAGGAAGAGGCAGTAGAAAGGTCTGTCGAAAAGAGACTAGCCCCAACAGAAGGGAGTTTAGAGGCCGTTGTGGGAGGACCACAGACACGAACGTAGTCCTCAGGGAAGATACCTGTCTTACCATTAAGCTGGCCGGTTAGCCATCCACTCGCGTTTCCTGAGTCGGGCATTAACTGAACACGGAGAGATAAAGAGTAAGATATACCTGTAATTTTGTTTGATTGAGTAGCTAATTGAATTACCAAATAAAAAATAAATTTGGTAAAGTGAAATACTGGCTCAATTTTCTACCTTGATCATGTCCCCGGCGTTGAATGAAAGTTCATCGGATTGGCGTGCTTCAAAATCGTATAAAGCATTTGCGTATGACTTGGCTTCTGCTGTATTGCCAGAAGAGGTACCCCAGGTCGATGTTTTGTTGTCGGGCCATTCTACTGCTTCTACACGCAGAATAGAGCCCAATGTTGTACTATCTTTTATACCAATAATAATAAATCACTAAAGCGTACTCCAATTTGTTTTAGAAAAAGAAAATATGTTGACCACAGAAATAAATGTGCCGAAAGGTCTATTATTAAAACGGAACAACAAACTAAGCTTAATTCAACAACTAAAAGTGTACCTTTTTCTTTAAAACCAGCGAAAAGATCACTAAACGAATCCTTTGGACGAGTTGCATTCCTAGAATATAAATTAATACATATATAATAATAATAACACAAGCAATCGGGAATTATTATCTTACGTGTTATTAGTTTTCCAATCGTTAGATGCATTAGGCTTCCACTGATTCATCTTTTCCGTAGCCGTAGTCTGCAAGCCGTTAACATCATTGACCAGACGCTGCAGTTTCTTGTCGAAATCCTGAACACGATTCCTCTTGCTAGCCAACTCCTGACCCTTTTTCGTCATGTCATTCTCCAAAGTACCAATCTGCTTTTTCAAGTCTTCTGTTGAGGTTCTTTTGGCCTAATTTATCAATGACAATAACAGAATCATCAAATAAAGAAAACTATTTAATCAATATCAACTGGAAATAAAATCCTTCAATAAGGAAAAGTAGAACTATAACAAAACAACAAATAAATAAAAATGTTATAACATGTAACAGTATAGATAAAGTCAGGGTTCCCATTCATTTATAAATTTAATTTTAAAGATCTCTCCCAAATCTATTATTTTTATAGTTTATAATAATATGATAGACATATAAATGTACATGAATAACATTATACTAATCATCATGGTACAATGTACAGTATTGGTACAGGTTCTCTTAAACTAAAATATTATATTGATAATACTATCATTATCTGCGTGGATATAGTAAGGAGACATTCACATATATTATAACGCTAAGTGGGTACGTCAGAGTGTGATATAATGTAATTCATTTTTTATAACCTTGCTATGATAAAAAGAACATAAAAATTAAATAAATCTAACATACTCAATATTGTTATATGAGGTGAGGGGGTGGGTTAGATAAGTCCAATTATTACGTTATCTACCATATGACAGATTCATTTTTTAAATTGTATTTAATATTTACCACATACATATATAATATATTTGACAACTCTAACCCAGAGATCGACTAAGATAAATTCTAGCCAGGCAACAAATTCCCGATAAAGGTATGTAAAACCTACCTCAAGATTGGCCCGGATAGCCTTGTATTGTTCAGTTACGGGGTCACCCTCAGCACTAGTTTGTAATAAAAGCGACAACTTCTCTCTCTCAGATTGCCAGTGATTTAACTCGGCTTTGGCAGCCTCAACTCGGGACTCCACCTCCCGCATACCCTGATCATAGTGGTCCCGTTGGCCACGCATATCCGCAATACCATCCTTGTATTGATCCACCGAGGATATGCTCCCGTTTATCAGACTTTCTATGTCGATTCGTTTTGTCTCCATATTTATCAACTCTTCACGCAAATTAGCTTGATGAGTTTGCGCCTACAATTGGGAAGGAAACAAAATTTTAGCAGTCCTTTTATAGCCACCATTTTTATCAATATTAACGTTTTTATAAAATTGTATTATTAATTAAACAAGTGTACAATCATCTGTTTTATACCAGCCCTGGACAAGAGGAAAAATACCATAACAATTAAAATAAACAACCATTAAAAAATGACAGAATCGAGGTAATTAGGAATTTAAAAATAATTGCAACCACTGACAACACAGTTTTTTGTTGTATTTTGTACTTTTATTTACCTGTTCCAAGTTGGCCTGTTCTCTGTTCTTTTCGTGTAATGCCGTCTCCATTCTCTTCTTCTCCACCTCCAGCAGTCGTTGACGTTCAGTTTCTCTGCGGGCACGCTGCCGTTGTTCCTCGCGTTCTGCCTCAATTTGACGCTGTCGCTCCATCTGACGGTCAATCTCTGCCTGACGGAGTCGTTCCTTCTCGAGACTATTGATAGAAAAAGGAGTTAATTAGCCTTACATGTAGAATACAGCTGGTAAAATATCCTATTTGCAACTTCAATCAGTGGTCATAGAAATATTTTAGATTGAAACATGCCAACATTATTTCTAATATTCTTCAGACAGCAACTTGTTATTGAACTTTTAAAATGATATGGACAATAAAAGACAGTGAGAAGAAAACTACCAGAAATAGGTAATAAAACCCCTTAAAATATTTTAATAATTAAATAGAAAATAAAAGAGAATTCAATTCATGTTAGAATTATAATAATTAATCAAATTGTATCTAAAATAGCCAAAAAGATATGATTGCAAATTCAAACAAACCAAGCGCACTCAATTCCTCATGAGAGAAGAAGAATAAAAGGAAGTAACCTACCGTATCTTCTCCTTCTTCTCTTGTTCTGCTCGTTCTTTAGCCATACGAGCATCCTCTTCCTTCTGCATTTGTTCACGCAGCAAAGCCTGCCGCTTCTCTAGCTCGGCTTGGCCTTTCTTGAAATTTTCCAGACGTTTATCTTCTATCGTCATCACTAGATCCCAGGTAGATAACAGACAAATCATTTTACTAACTCTACCCGTTTCTGATAATAATATGTAACTGACATGAGATTATACAAATATAAGAAATGTGATTAAAACGAACCAGGTTGTTTAGGCTCTTCTACAGCGTGTTCAGAGGAACCGGCCCCTACAGAAGAGGATGCTGAACTGCTCAGAGGCATAGAAGGACTGGCAACGCCGCTTGTACCGCCCATATTGGCTGCAACCATAGAAGCCGAGCCAGAATCTCGTCGCATCTGATAAGCGGAAGAGACAATCGAAGGTGGCAGGGAGCTGGGGAGGGCAGCCCCGGACTTGGCGAGGTCTATTAGGTGCATGGCTATGCAGAACTCGTCGAATGTGAGGTTACCATCGCGGTCAATATCTGCCAAATTCCTGTACACCAAAGAGAAAGATGAGGTAGAATGCAAAAAAGTGTAATATCACGAAATAGTCACCACCAAGTTTACTATTTCATTAAAAAATCAATGTGTATAAATATACCATTGATAACGTAATAATGTATCTTAATTAAATTATATCTGAAAAAACGACAAAGAAGACAAAATGGAGAAATCTTGTTCGGCCAATAATTTTACTAAACGAGCTGAGAAGTAGACCAAATCGGTCAATATAGTATCTTTGCGCAAGTAAGTTTCTTTTTAATTTGTATACATATTATGAAACCTTATTGTCGTATTGCTATATTTATAACTGTTTTTTCTTCGGGTGAACTGTTTATTTAAATCAATTTAATTAATTTGAACCAGTTTGCTATTGATTTGCCAGTTTTATATAGAACACTGTCTTACGTATAAAACGTAGTAGTTTTTCAATCTAGAGATGTATGTTGAAATATCACGATTATTGGTGTGACTTCGCGAAAAATGTGATAAAATTACTCCGTAAACAAAGAGGTAATTTACCAAATTTGTGCCAAAACAGGTTGCGGAAGACCAGACTGTAGGAGAATAGCTCTTGCCTCCACGCCAGTCAAATATCCCCTTTTGTGACGATCATTCTGGTTGAACTGAAGTCTAAATCGTGGACGTGCTTGTTGTAGTGAGGACCAGTCGTCCACACCGTGACTGGGTGGAGGAGGGGCAGTTGGGGAAGGGTAGGCCTGATTTATCAATGGAAATCCTCCTCGAGCCACGACACCCGAAGAAACTTGGCCTTGACCTGCTATCGAAATGAATAGAGTAAAAAAATGTAACTACTCTAAGAAGTGAGTTAAATAAGCAATAAGGCGAGTTTCGCATCGGATTTTTATCGATATAGTTAACCAAATAACCAACAAGTATAATTAAATTTGCTGCATGTTATGTATTTGCAATAAATAAAAGTTAGTATGCACTTGAAAACATTCGTGAATTTAACATTCACATATTCCTATTTACTTAGTTCAATAATTTATTAAATATTAAAATCGAGTCCAGGACAGGTAAAAAAAGTTTACATTCCTTAAAATGAAATCAAAATAAACGAGTCTTACTTGGTGGGAAGGATGAAAAACTTCCGTTTTGAGCATATGCAACATTATTCCCTCCACCAAATGATGTGCTGAAAACGGGACCTAGAGAAAAAAATATAAAATAATTATAGAACATGTAAATACGCGGTATTATAAACTAAATAATATATAACTTAGAATATGTGTCAGCACCTGAACCAGGAAGAGTACTATAGCCTCCAGGGTGCATGGAAGCCGAATTTGTGTTTGTTAATGGATCGTGTTTTAGACCTGCAGGCAAGGAAACAGGTAACTGACAGCCTTCTAGTTTCTTTTTTATTAGAAACATTGCTATAGAGAACTCCTTCTTGTCCATCCGACCATCTTTGTCCAAATCTGCCAACCCCCTAGAAAGAATTAAAGAATTTGATTAAATAAAAAGATGCGACATTTAAAAATTTTAACTAACCATATTTGTCCTAGAATTTGCGTAGGTAGTGCAGATTTAACAAAGAAAGTCTTAGCTTGCTCCCCTATAAATTGGACAAAAAACATAGATATCTAATACAACATTCCTACAATAAAAACAAAATTTACATACCTGTAATAAAACCATTTACTGGTTTAAGTGAAATAAACTGTGAATCATGTTTTGTTCTTTCTTCTTGTGATATATTCCACGAATCAGGATTGTCTGTAAAAATAATTAAATGTCAAATACGATCAATAGTCAGTGACACTTTAGATGGCATATTAAAACATTTAAAAAAAGTTATCAAGATAATTGAATTATTAAATATTTATAATTATGTAAGTCTAAATTTTAAGAAAATAATATTACTGTTTAGGATGTAGCAAATCGTAACAAATAAAAATGTAATACAATTTTATCATCATATTATTGTACTGGTATTTAATAACACCATCAGCATATATTTAAGGTTTGACTTTAATACAAATAAAACTACTATAGTACATTTTTCTCCCATCTCTTGTGTATTCAAATATGTTGTATTATTTTTGAAATATGCCAACCAAAAATCAATTTTATGATTTAAAATAATTCTTGATTTATTGATGAATTCTTACTACCATACTTTAAATAAAGGAAATTGGTGTACTTTATTTAAATTATGCAAACTAATATTCTGTGGCTTGATTATCATGTTTTACTTGGTGTTAATTTATATTACTTTATATTATTCTTGTTTGAACTTGATTCATAAACTAACTAATAAGTTAGTCTATGACTTTAATACCATAATGATATTACTTTATGTTATCATAATGCCCTTTGACATATTAAAATTATATTACAATAAATTGCCTTTGATTACCACAATCGATGGAAGCAAAATGTACTATACTAAACTATGTGATTTATTGATGTACTTGAAAAAACTATAATAATCTTTAGCAGATTAAGGTTTTTTGAAAGTACATCAATAAATCACATAGTTTAGTATATATTAGATTTCTATTGAAAATCTATAAATTAAGATATTCATAAATTAATATCTATCATATGATATATAAATTAGCTATGGTAAATAATTACCTATTAACTTACATTAACTTAGGACAAAAACTAAAATATCTCATTAAAAAAAGACTATCAAGTTTAAGTACCTATATGGATGGTTTAATAGATGGTTTAATAGTACCTATTAGATGCTTTAATAATAATTATATCAATATTGCAGTCATTTTGCAATAAGCTATAAATAGTATGTAAACAAATATTTAATTCCAATAGTTAGTATAGCATTAATTGAAAAAATATCAGACAATTTCAAAAAAGATTTTGAGCTAAATTCATTAGTATTACAGCCACAATGTACATTTAGAATACAAAAATGCAACAAAAGAATCATTTCAATCATGTAACTATTGGGCCTAACAAAATTGTTAGCTCTTCTTCAAAGGCTTTTTAAATGCTAAAATATTAAGTAATATTTGTTTCAATAAAATTAATATATGTAGTGATAAATAGTCCAAAAAAATACTTAAACATAAAAAAATTTACAATATATATATATATTAGTTATCAAAATTGTAAGTTATTATCTAAATATGTAAAACAGTAAAGATTTTTTTGTGAAACAATATTCCCAGACTTTTCCTTAAGCATAAAAAATCTAGAAAGTACAGGTAAGTGGAGGGGGAGGTTATAACCAGACCTAGATTAAGACTTTTGTGGCCCTGGAATACTGAGAAAAATGAAGCACCCCTAACTCAATTTAAATTGATTTTCACAAAAAAATTATAAAACAAATAATAATTAAGCATCCTTACCTCCCCTTCTTCTACTATCCCTTGGGCTTTTTTTATGGCAATTGCTCACCCAAGATTTTAATCATTTCCTATTTTATTTGTATATTCTATTTTGTTTGGCACAACTAAGATCTTAGCAATAATTGCCATGAAATAAAACACAATGATCTTTAAACATATGGCCATAAATTAATTACAAAATTACAATAAAGCTGAGGTAATGAAATCATTAGAAAACCATCACCTGCTTGGATACCTGCATTGATCCTGCTTAAATATTTTATTTTCATTATTTCATAAATTTGTAAACACCTGCCATTCCCAATATCAGCAGATTAAGATCACAATAAACCTTTCAAAGATGTGATTGGTACTAAAACTAATGATGTAAGTAAAAAGTTATGTAGAATTAATTATTAAATAAAGAGCTGCAGTCATTTGAAGAATGAAATATTGGTAAAAGATATACTAACATAAATTTGTTTTATTTTTGCTTTGTTTTAAGGATCACCACCAAGCAAGCAAAGTTCATACTACAGCTCAAAGGAAAAAGATCTTCTTTACCTATCAATACAGCACTATAGGGACACTAACACTATGGTACAGTGTTCAAAATGGAGGTTGCCTTTTTGGAAGATAAAAAACTTGATAAACAACTATTGGAGGAAACCCAATACAGCTGTGGGATGATGTTTGGTAAGTTCACTTAAATGTTATTTAAAAACACAATTGTACAAATGATTAATTTCTGTTTTAATTTTGTAAATATTAATAAAAGTCATATTAAACATCGGAAAATAAAATAATATTTTTTACCATTATAGATGAAATAGACTTGCCATCAAGTATGACAGTCTATGTGAAATATAAATTCATGAATGCTAGTATGAGTCAATATGCATCCACTGTGAATACCTCCATGAAGATGATAATTCTTACCTTTAATGTACGTATCATAAGATGGACCAGATCAGAAAGAGACTTTAAGTCATTCTGGTCTTCCTTTTATGATGATACTTTTAGTATAACTACTTTTGAGAAGGTATTGTGGAAGTAGTTCCCCTTCCTTTTAGAAAGGTTGTCATAGGCATCACTTTAATATTTCCTTCTATTTATAATTTTATTGATACATATTGACAAGCATGAATAAATGTTTTCTGATGTAAAAAAATATTATTTTTGTTATTAACTGCTGTATTTATACATATTTACAGATTTTAAAATAATTATAATGGACATTTTAAAATAATGAAAAATGCCTTATCAAAATTTGAAAAAATAATAATGGTTTTCTAATAATATCATTCTCTTGGCCTAAAAATGCAGAAAAATAAAACAATTATTTTGCAAGAGATAATTTTTTATTTTATTATCTTTATAAGTAAAATTTAAAATTGGCAGAAAAGGTATAATATATATTAATAATAATAATCTAAGACTATAATTGCTGCCTATATTCCATGTAGTCCTAGGAGGATATATTGACATATAATCAGGAATTTTACATATAAAAGAATATCTGGCATACAAAAATATGCAATGCAGGCTGGTATAATTCTCAAGGTCATTTAAAAAAGGATAAACCAGAATCATCTAAATGTCTTGCATATTGACAGTATGCATTAAGATTAATGGGTGGAGTATATCCAGCAGGGCTCCTGCAACATTATCAGTGACGGGTCAGAATAACTTTTACCCCCCAAAAACTGTATATAGGTAACTGATAAAAATCATATGACTTAATAAGCTAGTTTAAAATACAGATACCTATGTGATTACATATATTAAATTTTCCATACTGCAAAAATTATTACAGAAAATATTATACAATTATTATCAAAGATATTCTGATCAGGTGCTTCCTTTCCCTGCAGATGTGTTGTGTTCTGGGCTACAATGTGGCAGCAATAATTGCTGGTCATTTTAAATGGTGTGGTATCTCAAATATGATAAGAATAACAATTTTTGTTCATTATTTGGATCATTGCTTTAATTTAGTTCTTCATGACACATCCAGAAAATGCAAGATGATCTGCAATACCTTAAAAAACTGCAGGGGAATTTCTAAATTAATAATTTGGTCATCAAAACACATGGTTCTGTTCAAAAAGATATAGCTTGAACTTGAAATAGAAGGCAGTGGTATTCATTCACTAAGTTTAATAAAATGGACTGTCCAAAAAGGGGCTATAGATGCTATTCTTTAGATTTACTTGTTTTAAATGGCCATGTTATTAAAGTTAATGAAGAACAACATGATAAATATGGTCAGAAAGCTGGTGAGTTTCTTAGCTTAATGAAAATTTGATAAATTGTTTGGAGCCACAAAACAGGTGTCAAGAACACTTCAACTAATGACACAACTAATCAAGATGTTGGAAAAGAAGCAAAAAACATTTAAAACATTTTTTTTCTTATCAGCATAATGAGTCATCTTTTGATGACTTATCTTCAGACAGAGATAAAAATATAAAGAACGAAGCTTCACTTTGGTAGATGTGCATTAATAAAATTTGATGATGGATCTGATCCTTACTGGGATAAATAATTCCCTGAAAATTACTTTAGTATGATTCACTTTATTCAAACTATTAGATTCAATAATAGACCAATTGAATACCTAATTCAGACAAAAAGACCCTGAAAATTCTTATGAAAATTGAGATTATTCTTCTGTCATCAGCCAATGGAGAAGATATGGACATGCCAAAAGAACTCCATAATATATATGCCAAAAATCTGGATTTCAAAAAGATAGATTATTAGTTTTATATTTTTCCAAATCTATCTCATTGGATAAGAGCAGCTTTAATTTGTCACAAATGTTGAGACTTTTGCAGATATATTGTGAGAGGAACGGATAGCCAGGAAACTACTGACTAAGACCAAAGAACACCAGAGAGATTCATTAAAAATTATGATAAAAAAATATATAAAAAAACATTAATTGTAATCTTTTATCCTTTTGATATATATGAATAATATTTGTAATAAGAAAAAATGGTAGATGTAATTTCCTTTTCAAAGAAAAGCAGTTAATTATATATTTTAAATATAGGTAAATATTTGTTTAAATTTTAGAATAATCAGAATACTCATATTATAAAGATATTCAATTAAAAGTGATTGCAATTTTAAGCAAGATAAAATTTTAATATATTAAATGTAATATTTTTAATTATTTTTTCTTAATTTTTAACTTACTTATCATGGTAAAAATACATCAATCCTTATCAAATAAGTCACAAAAAAAATCCGGTAAAAATTCAAATATTCTGCCTTAACTTATGGTTCCTGACATAAACGAAACAAAACAATAATTGATTACATATATAATTGGCTTAATTAAAGAATCTTGTAAAACTGGAGTTAATTGCGATTTTTGTAGTCTAAACTGTTCATTTTTTAGGATACTGAAATTTCATGAAACCATAGATGAGTTTTTTGTCTAATTTTAACTGCTTGAACAGGTTCGATTTGTCTCAACGTTTTTTCAAAATTGGAACCACAAGTTTTGTGGCCTCTAGCTCTGCGATAATATAAATGGAACACTCCATTGACATATATACTATTTATCTAGACCGGCAAACTAATCAAAAAAGCGTCCAAAGTGCATTTCAATTATATACGGTATTAGTTTCGCTTTAAAGAGGGTATTCAATCAATATTATATATTTTAATAGGCCTTTTTATCATTATATATTGATTGAATACCCTCTTTAAAATAAAACTATTACGCATATAATTGAAATGCATTAATAACTCCCATTAATTTTGAATTGATTATCGACATAGATATATTCCTCCGCGGACGTTTATTACTATTGAATATTGGTCAGATTGCCGGGCTAGATAAAGAATATATAAATCATTGGCACACATAAACAGTTTGAGAGGTATAATTATCCTGATAGATTACCACAATATCAGAATATTTTCTAATGAAATTATAAGTGCACGTTATACTGTTAATTCGATATAGGTATACATAAAACACATATATTTGCGGGGCCTTTCCGAAAATGACGTACAGTACACAAATTTTGTCCAAAAAATATTAAAACACTCGTTCGTTCTCATTTTCTCAATGGTGCTAATGGTGCAGTCTGATGCGTTCGGATGCCAAGAGTCGTGGCTTTTGTAGTGCTTACGATATATTATCTATATATAGAGCGCAGAATAAAAATTGAATAGCATATATTACTACCGTGTTATACGTTGTAAGTTTATTCTCAAAAAGGGCATTTTTTGAAAACATATTGTTTTATCCTGTGTAACTTTATTCACAAAAAGGTCATCCTATGAAAATATAGAGTTTTTACTAGTGTAACTTTATCCATAAAAGGGATACTTCACTAATCGTTTTATCTGGAATAACTTTAATTCACAAAAAGGCATCTTACTGAATACATATGTTACTTTATAAAGTGTAACTTAATTATTCTGAAAAGGGGCACCTCACTGAAATTATATCGTTTTATTTAGTGTAAGGTAATTTTTAAAATGGACGCTTTTTACAATCGAAAATTATTGGGGGAAGGGAGCATGCCCCCCTGCCCCGCTGTAACGAGGTCCCTATTAAATATACAAATTAAATTCTAATTTGCAAATAAATACTGTTGTAGTTTTTCATTATATATATATAGTTGGTTATACTTGTTTACTTGTTGATATGCACGATATGTATGCATTTGGTTAAAGTGTTAATGAGCTAAACTTTGCGAAAAATATAAAATTAATATGTATACTAGAAGATAAAAGTTATTTTGTAAAATATTCGATTATATTTTAATTAATTTATTACTTAGTACACTTTTTACAGGTTAAAGTATAAACAATGTTAAATATATTTACGAATGAAAACATAATTCAATAATAATTGACAATATTGCGGATTCGAAGTTTTTCAAACATTTTATTATATTTCCTGTAATAATTATTTTCTATGATAAATATATTTAGGCACAGACTATAGGTACGTATATGTTAATTATACAAATGGTAACTTTGAAAGTTTGTGTTTAAAATCTATCGCAGATACAATCACAAATTAATACAAAAAAATCAATATGGTAGAAAACAAGGTTATTGTTGACGTCACAAAGTATTGCATCAAATGCGCTTCGGTTGCTGTGTTGCAGTAATTTCCTTTGCAGTAACATTCGGTCATTTTTAACCCAGATGCTCCAATAAAATCGTGACAGCCTACACCAAGGCCCTTCGGGATACTGGCACAGTCACGAGTTACAACAGTTGCCACTAAATATATAAATATTTGAATTATTAATGAACTAAAGAATATAACTTTAAACATATATGTTATAATTGTTTTTTTTTCTAATATTTATTTTTATTGACTAGTATTGAGTCTCTTGTGTCTCCTTTGAGGGGAATATAATCATCATCTCAACAAAGTAATTAATTTAGTAAAATATTTCGTTGAAGCAAAATAGAAAGAAAATATGCAGTATGAGGAAGAAAATCCAAACACCTTTATCAGACTAAAAATAAAACAAAACAATACAATTTAGCTTTAATTAATAGATATTTAAACTTTTCCAACCATGCACACTTTTAATTTTTTCATAGAAAGGAAAATAAGTACTTTTTTATACACATTTTAATTTTTTGTACAATTTATTATTAGAAATACTTGAGGTATTCATTTATTTAATGTTTATTAAACTTTAACACGTATAGATATGCACTAATTATGAAAAGTATTGAAAAAATAATCTTTTTTATTTTTTAATCAATAATCAATAAAAACTATTTCATAATTTTATAAAAAATCGTTTAAAATTAATTTAATTAGTGAAAACAAAATTATAATAAATTGAAAGATAACTAAAATCAACAAAATATCAAAGCTAAAAACAAATTGATATACCTAATATGAAGAATATATAAAAATTGTATGCAAAAACTAAATATTAAATTATTAATTATATAATTAAGTAGTAATTAGAATAGTACTTTATAAATAGTACACCCAACTATAAACTCCAAATATATGACTTCGCAAAGAAGTTGAAACTATTAGAAATATTTTGCACAGACTTACTCAGAATGGATTTACCTCTGCCGTTGATTCTAAAGTGTTTAGTTATAATCTTGATGCATCCATCAAACATTTTCTCCGGACATTCTGCTTGAAACGAATCCATCTGTGATTCCACAGCATCCAAACCACAATTTTCGTCAATATTAGTACGCATTTTAGATAGTTTGAGATTTGGTTTCAAAGCGATATAGTTATCACATTGAT